>OZ037752.1:6386806-6549306 GCA_964035475.1 Salix caprea
TATATATATATATATATATATATATATATATATATGACCTATTTGTTTCTTAAAGCAAAATAATAATTTTCTATCAGTGTTCTAAAATATTTTTAATATAATTATATGAGGAATAAATCTTCTAAAATAAAAAAAAATATATTTTTTAACAATAATTATGGTGTCATCGATAGTATGGTCAATAATAATTAAATTATTAATTATATATAATTATATTTATAATGACAGCTATAATAATTATGACAAAAATTCATTGGTCAATGTTATTTTTGTGAAAATAACTAATGCGCTTTTTTTTATATATGATATTCCGGATCTCATATCACGAAAAAAAAAAAAACATACAAAACCACACGTAGACAAGATAGATAGAAAAACTATGCCAAATTATCTACAACAATAAATAAAAAAACTTGTCCTGCATTTCACCAGCCAACACCAAATTGTTTAACATGTAACAAAATTGTTAACGATCCTAATTTTTTTTTTTTAAGAATGCTATACAGTTTAGCTAAATAATCAACTTAAAATTTTTAAGATTATGTTGTTTTTATATGTATTTATTTTATTATAGATAAGACATTTAGAACAATAATAAGAATTATTTTTGGGACTTTTTCCTTAAAAAATAAGAGAGACTAATTATATATTGTGATATTTTTTTGATATTAACATCTTAAAATATATATAAAAATATAAAGAAAAAATCTGAAAAAATAATCTTTGATAAATTTTAGCAGTTGTATTTTTGCTATCTGTCAAATAAATTATTCGTTAAATAATTAAAACATGCCCAATAAACAATTAGTATGTTGCAGGCAATAAATAATATATTTTTAGTTAATTTGATCAATTGCATTTTTGTTATCTACCAATTAAATTATTACCAAAGTAGTTAAAACAAAACCACTAATCAAATTGTTTACTGCGTAAAACAAATTACTCATCTGTGTTAAAATTTATTGATTATAATTTTACTATTTGC
The DNA here is from genome assembly GCA_964035475.1 of Salix caprea. Lineage (NCBI taxonomy): Eukaryota > Viridiplantae > Streptophyta > Magnoliopsida > Malpighiales > Salicaceae > Salix > Salix caprea. The sequence goes on from OZ037752.1 coordinate 6,387,792, forward strand.
TAATAAAATAATTTATGAAACAAATAAAACATACACAACAATCAATCAATATGTTACACGGAGTACGTGTCTCATTTTAACAGAATTTTTTCAATTACAATTGTACAATCTACCAAATAAATAATTATCAAAACAGTTTTAACAGTAGCAACATTCAATCACTTTTAGGCGGGGAAAAAAAACTCATTTCTAACAAATTTTATCAATTATAATTTTACTAATTAAATATTAAAATAACCAATTACAACACACATAAAATTAATCAGTTTTCTACATAGAAAAAAGACCAGCACCACGCACCGGCAAGTTAGCTCGCATAAACCTAAAGAAGATTTTTTGTTTTACACATGTATCACTAAGATGAAAGTGAAACAAAAAAATACAATTAAATACAAGCTTATTTATTTAGTCTTAGTTTGGTCCAAAAGAAACAAAAATGTGTTTGAGTGGACATGAAATATAAAATACATGTCTCTACTAAGATAGTTTTGTAATGAATTTTTATATTTCTAAAATAAGAAGATATATTTCATCTATCTCCAATGTTTCTATCTTTTCTATCTTGAATAAAATAATAAACCAAAAGCTATCTAAATTTGCACATACTTAGCCCCACTCCTCCCCTTGCCTATCTCATTTAAGCAAATATGCCTCACTCCATGATAGATACAGTTTATATCAGAATGAACGCTATCATGATTCTCTCTACAAGTTTGCTTTTACTGAAACTCAGACAAACAACTTGCTCTTTTTTTAATTAACATGAGTGTCTGAACTAGATTACATACATCTCAATTAATACTGCAGATCCTGAAATTAACGATCATATAAGCATTTAGTAATCATCATATTAGCAACCATAGGACTCGAGCCTGAAACCACGGTAGGAACAAACCCCTTAATTTCAAGCTCTTACCAACACCATAACTTGCCTTTCACATTCAGAATCGTTGGTTCACTTCCTGATGACAAAGCAACCCACAAAAATGTGCTACGAGCGTGTCCCTGGAACAAAGGAAAACACCTTCTCTATTACTTCTGTGTTTCAGCTTCAGCCCCTGATGGCAAAGCAAGCAAAAAAAAGTCAAACATCATTTTCAACGCCCCTTTCACTAACCCCGAAAGCAATTATAAAGGGAGAGAAAAGGCTTACACAATTACAACTTTAAAGGAGACGCTTGAATCCTTCGTTGAAAAAAAAAAAAAGACGAGGGATTGATACGAAAATAAATAATAGAATATTTTCCTGTATTATATGCACCTGTTTCTGATTGAGTGATAGACATCAACCTAAGAGCAAGATTAACGTTTCTTCCTTCAAACGAGACTACTAGATTATTGAGGATGAATGACTTAAATCCAATGTAATACCAAAAAACGAAATCATTTGTATTTTGAATTGTCCCTTTTTCTTAGAGATAAACTGAATTATTAGAATGGGATATGCTGGGGTCAAATCAATTCTTTTTAATTTAAAAAATATTTTGACAAAATGTTTTATAGTAAAAATAAAAATTTAAACAGTGTAGAAATTAACCTGGTGTGACCCAATTAACTTGACAAGTCTAGTAACAACTCCTATGATCATTAAAAACCATAGTTTGACTAAAAAGAATTTCAAGATAACATAATTTTTTGGAAAAAAAATATATTAAGAAGAAAACATATTAAATCGACCTAGATCAACTCTGGGTATATGTCTTCATATCAATTTCAAGATAAAAGTGAATTCCCCTTCTCAATTAGTTTATGTTAATAATTAATTGTTTTTTTCTTGATTCATGATTTCCTTCAATAGACATCCCACTAATCCTGAATATATCATCATATTGTTTTCATCCTAGCTGCTGCTGAATCAAACCTCACCCATAGTTCAAACATAAATTTGATACTTGATCAAATACAATGGGATTCTCCATAATTCATCAAAGCAGTTTAGACAAGTAAAAAACATTACAGAAAATATAAGCAAGCAGGTGCACATGAATGAAAATGAACAAACATTGTGATGGCAATCATTCAAGCATCCTTACAGGTTGCTTGCATGCTTACACATTTCAAGGAGTGAGACAACCATTCTCATTTTTGTGATAATTTTGAATCCAGAAAATACCAGCATCTTAATATGACATTTACTCATAAACTACAATATTTACCAGCATTGCAGATTGCTAATGATTGATGAACGTCCCAGCTAAACAAGGTGCCTATCTCATCTCTCCATACAATGACCACGGGTTGATCTTCATGAAAGCAAAACCTCAAAAAGATTCAAATCTCTTTGAAATCCTGTAATCTAAAAGGGAAGAGAGATAACCAGAAATCAGTTAAATATACGGCACTCTGCTCATAAGATAGATATTGATACTCGACAGCCTACACGAGCTATAACAGGTATGCATATTTTGGAATTAACAACTTCACAGAAAGTCTATAAGGCTGAAAGCCACTTAATATTGCTGAATCTTCTTGCCAATACATAAAGACCAGTGGGGGGCATTTAATCACAGAACAACAATCTAGGTAAATTCAAGAACACCATTTCATACTGTGATCTTACAGCATCATTCTGAGCTCTTGCTTGATTGGTTTTCATACACACAAATGTTAATGAATGATGTAGAACAATCATAGCAACGAGAAGAATATGGTTACTTGCATACTTCAGGTGAAGATACTTCGCTTGCATAGGAAAGAAAATTGGAAATAATCACCAGAATATTAAAGAGAACAAAGAACAAAATGCTTACGCGAGTAACTTACAATCTGATCCTTGCCACATATCTCCCCCATCACCTAATCTTCTGTAGCCACATCAGCACCCAGTCTGAGAGTAGAATAGGCAATGTGATCTGGCAAAATGCCATTCTTCTTCATTTCATTGAACACCTCATAAGCTCTATCTATATTTTCAACTCTTTGATACCCGGCAATTAAAGCAGTATATGTCTTCACATCGGGTGTGACATTATTTCTCTTCATATCATCAATCAGCATGGTAGCCATATCTAAGCGTTTTAGCTTGCAAAAACCATCAACTAGACAAGTATATGTCTTCACATTGGGTGTGATATTGTTTCTCTTCATTTTCTTATACATTAACCAGGCCCTTTTCACATTTCCAACTCTACAGTACCCAGCTATTATAGCTGTGAAAGCAAACTCATCTTGGCTCAACCCCTCTTCAGCCATCTCCTTAAACAGATTGAGTGCTTTAGACATTTTGCCTCTCTTGGAAAACATGTCAACAAGAACTGTACGTGTCACATTGTCTGGTTTGCACCCAAGTTTTGGCATTTTTTGATACAACTTCCAGGCCTTCATTGGATTTTTAAACTGCTTAGCATATCCATCCATAATGGTAGTGTAATGAATAATAGAAGGGAAAACATTGTTCTTAAACATTATAGGAAGAACTTCCCATGCCTTTTCCACTGCCCGATACTTGCACAGAAAGTATATGATTACACTATATGTGTATGAGTTGGGAAGAATATTTATATCTTTCATTTGGTTTATATATATCAAAGCTTCTTCAAACTGCCCTCTGCTGCAATATTGATCAACAATATGATTGCAAGTGATAATATCTGGCTGGAGACCATCCTGTAGCATTGCATAGAAATGTTTTAGCGCTTCCTTTAAACACCCCTTTCTGCAGTATTCACGAATTAGACTATTATAAATGACAGCATCAGGAACCAAGCCATTCTTTCTCATCTCCTGCACAAGATTGTTTGCAGATTTCATATTATGCCCCTTTAGAAATCCATGGATTAAGGTGCTGTATGATATCAGGTCATGCTTGTACCCTTTAGCACTGAGCTCATGGAAAAAATTGAGACAATCCTTCACAAGTCCTTTCATACAAAGACCCATAAGGACTGAACTGCAACAAACAAGGGGTGGCTTCTTATTACAATGCTCCATTTCTTGTATTAAGTTCATACCTGATTCAATATCTCCCTCCTTGCAAAAGGCGTTGACTAAAATGCTGTAGCTATAAACGTCTGGTGATATTCCCTCGTCCTTCATTTCTTCCAGAAGTTTTAAAGCTTCATCTGGTCTGCCTTTTTGGCAAAACCCCTGAATGAGGGCATTGTAACAGTAAATGTTGAGAGGCTGGTTGCTACTTCTCAAATCCTGAATCTTGTTCCGAGCATCCTCAATTGAACCAACTCTACAGAGACCATGGATATATACACCATAAGTAACAACTGTTGGGGTTTCCCCTTTTTTCTCCATTTCTTCCAGGATCTGAGATGCGTGTTCCAGATCTATATTCTGCCCATGACGTTCTTTACAGTAAAAATTTATCATAATTGTGTATGTGTAAACATTTGGTGATGGCCCGGAATTCTTCAAATCATCAAACAAACTTCTAACAGCTTCCAGTTTATCCCCTTCCGCTAAACACTTGAGTAAGAAATTGCATGAAGAAATATTCAACTCAACACCAATTTTCTTAGCCAGCATAAAAACATCTTTTGCATCTGCAAGCATCTTGTTCGATGCAAAAACCTTTATAAGTAAACTATATACAGTAGCCGATCTTCCCACACACTCTGGTGAATCCAAGAAAGTGGAGAACAACCCCGAAACATTAAGATTTTCTTCCTTGTAATAAAAAACAATATCTGTGAGCAAATGCTGCGCTTCCCTCTGCAGGCCCGCCAATGCAAAGACATGAACAATAGTTCTAAATGCATGAATTGAATTACAGAATCCATAGACGTTCACGGCTTTTGAGAATTTCACTTGCCTAGCAACCTCCCAATTCAAAGTCTTTAAAAGCTCCACAACAAGTCGAGACAATTCACACCTCTTTGGATTCTTAGATTTTATTCTTGGTACCGTAAATTTATCAAAGTCGCCATCAATTTCACTCGTAGAACTATAATGAGACACATTGTCTTCCAACTGCCAAGCAGATAAAGCTGAAAAATGTACATTAAAAAGACAACCTCTGCGCCAAATAAGAAGGCTTCGAAGCAAACCTGATTTCAATAAGCATGTCCTTGAATAACAACAAATACCCATTAAACCCAGATTGAGACCTTGCAAAGTAAGCACTAGAAGTTGCATGATACAAAACGCCGTGCCCCCATTGAGAATTATCCGAGAGCAGTGCCTTTTTAGCCAAAAATACTGATACTTTTGAATAACCAATAAGCTGCACTTGACAAAAACAGCCATAGATGTAAGGAATTAAGAGGGGGAAAAAAGAGCAAAGAAGAATTGAAAAGAAAAGGCAATAGCAGCTTGTACATGGCAAAGAAAAGAAAGGAACTTGGTATTTTAAAATTACAGTGAATAGATGAGAAAAATACCTCCAATTTTGAAAGGGCTATCCTTTGGCGAGAGGGAGAGAGAGAGAGAGATGTGAAGTAATATTTGATTTTATTTTTATTTTTTTAAGACAGGAGGGAGAATTTGTCCGCTGAAGTTCTTCGCACCGCCCGTGATGAGAGTGGTGAGCTCTGCACGGTGCTCTGACTTGAAGCCTAGACAGCCGTGTAATATTTTTTATTTAAAAATATATTAAAATATATTTTTATTATTTTTTAAAAATAATTTTTTAATATTAAAAATAGTTAATTAAAAATAATTTTTTTTTAAATATTTTCAAAGTATTTTTGAAATATATTGTGAAACATCCTTATTATATGCTAATAAAAACAAATTAATGCATATCAATTTATTATATCTTGATCTTCGTATTGTATACATAAGTGCATATATATATATATATATATATATATATATATATACAAAAACTCTAAACGGCGTGGTGATATTCCTGTACAATACACTGTGCACTGTCTCACAATCCACTGTGGATTGTGGCAGTGCACAGGCGAGATTAGCCTTGGTGCTCCGGCGATTTGTGTATATTTTATGGGGGTATTTTCGGTTTTTGGTTTTTTTTTTTTTAATACCGCAATGTGCACAGTGCATTGACGCCTCTGACTCCCGAAAACGACAAAACAGAGCACAGTGGCGAGGGGCTCCGGCGGATTTTCACATTTTTGTGCACAGTGCGCTGACAGAAAAAACCCCCGAAAACGACAAAATTTTGCACAGTAAACGGGGGCTGCGTCGTCTTTTCCCCTCGGTATTTTCGTAAATACCAGTGGGGACAGGGTTCTTTGGGTCATTAGCCAGGGGGACAGCTGGCGCGTCGCCTGGCCGCGCCAGCGGTGTTCCAGGTGAACGCGCCATTTAGGCGGCGCGTGCGGCGTCTTCCCGGCGTCAGAAATTCACTTCCGCCGTGCCACAAGATGCGCCTGACGGTCCTCTATCCGCCGTCGCGGCGCGTGCCCTCCACAGGTGACGGGTTAAGCCTCGGAGGACGGTTTTCTCTCCGACGTCCCTTTTCTCTCTCCTGCAGCAACCAAATGCAGACCAGGTCCCTGATGTTGGCGTGAAGTTTCATTTGGTCCCTGAGGTTTTTATTTCGTTTTTATGACTGATTTATTCAAATTAAAGTTTTATTGTTTTCAATTGTGCCCTTCAATTAAAAGTGATTATATAAGAAAGTTTTATTTCAGTCCTTATACTTTTGATTTTGTATTGATTTTTTATTCCTTCAATTATTCCGGTACAAATGTTTTGATTTCTTTGATTTGGTCCTCCAATTGAAATTGCTAATATATGCAAAGTTTGATTTCAGTCCCTCTTCTTCTGATTTTTTTAAAAATGGCAGCAGTTTTCATTATTTATTTTGGTCCTCAATTTTTTTTTTAACTTTATCCTTCAATTGGAATTAATTTAATATATGTTATTTTTCATTTCGGTCCTTATTCTTTTAATTTTTTATTTGTTATTAATTCATTTGTTTTTAATGTTTAGTTTGTTTTTTTTATTGATTGATTTTTTTATTGTTTTTTATACAAATATTATGCTTTTTTGTAATAATTTTCCAGGGCAATTTAATTATTTGAATTCCTTTTTTATTAATATTGCTCCTTTTTTCTCTTTGTTCATTTATTTTGTTTTTTGCTTCTCTTTTTTCTTCTTTTTTGGATTAGGTTATTTTTATGATTTGATTATTTATGCAATAATCATGATAATTTCAGTGGTTTTTTTTTTGTGATTTTTCAAGATAATTTAATTATTTAGATTGTTTTGACAGTAATGTTGGTAATAATTTTAACTATTATAGTAATGATAATAACAATCACATAAGCACATATTTTCAATTTATTTATTCATCTTTTTGTTGATAGAAATTTAACTATTTTGTTTTTTATTTGATTATTCGAGGGTTTATTATATTAATTCATTTAGTTTTTTTTTTAAATCTTAGACAATATATATTTTTTATTCGTATTTATACATCTATACTTTTAGTTTTTTTTATAGGTTTTTTGTTGGTATTTTTTTTTATCGGTTCAATCCTAAGTTTCAAATTTAAATTAGTAGTCATTTTAAAATTAATACTGCTTCCTTTTTCCCTTCACTTATGTTTTATTTTTTTCTGTTATTTTTATATGTTTTTTGGATTGAATGATTTTTATGATTTTACTTTTTACACAATAATAATGATAATTTTAGTTATTGTTTTTTATAACTTTTTTTTATAAATCTTTTGGTTTTTTTATAATTTTTCAAGGCAATTAAATTCTTTTTCAAACCTATTAATTTATATTCATGTCAAATTTATATATTTTATACAAAACTTGCACTTTATAAAAATTATATACAAATTTATTATTTTTTTTCTAAATTTATGCTATGATAAAAAAATTTATACATAATAAATATTTTTTTACAATAAAAAAATATGATTCCGCCCGCGACAAGGCGCGGGTGCCACGGCTAGATGTTTTCTTTTATTTCCATTTGTTCTTTGGATTAGATCATTGTTATAATTTTATTATTTACGCAATAATAATGATAATTTTAGTTGTTAGTTTTTAATAAAAATCTTTTCATTTTTTTTAAGATTTTCCTGAAATTTTAATTTATATCGGTAATCATTTTAAGAGTAATATTACTCTATTTTTCCCTTTATTCGTTTTTCTTTTATTCTCTGTTTCTTTATTTGTTCTTTAGATTATATTATTTTTATAATTTCATTATTTATGCAATAATAATGATAATTTTAGTTATTATTTCTTAATTGTTTTCTTTATAAAAATCTTTTGCTTTGTTTTTTTTATTTTTCAGGGCAATTTAATTATTTCAATTCTTCTGACAGTAATGTTAGTAATAATTTTAGCTTTTATAGCAATTATAATGGCAATAACGTCAGAATGAATTTTCAATCTATGTTGTCGTATTTTTATTGATAGAAGATTAACAACTTATTTTTTAAAATTTTATTATTGTGGGTATTTTCACAATTTATATTTTTTTTTATTTCAATTGAATTATAAAATAAACTAATCTTAATACAGTGAACTGAATAATTCAGATATCCGAGTTTTCTTGCTTTTTTATGATGAAGATAAATTCATGCTGGTTATTTCGTTTGAAACTACTAAAAAAATAAATTTATATCGATTTTAAATTAATATATTTTATAGAAAACTTGCACTTGACATGAATTCTGTACAGATTTATTATTTTAGCTAAATTTATATTATAATAAAAAAATACACACAATTAATATTTTTTATATTTAAAAAAAATTGTGCCCCCGCGGCGAAGCGCGGGGACATTGTCTAGTTAACTAATGAATCTAATCTATTAAATATTAGGTGGCATTTTTAATACGAGAGGATCAAAGACTCGCTGCCTCAGTTCATGACACAGCTGGTAAGATTGTACATGAATTTTATTTTTTATTAATATATAATTTATATTATAATACCTATCAAAATCAATTTAAGTTTCTAGTTTTAAGTTTGATTTATAATATATTGATAGATATATGTTATTAATTAAGAATATGTGAAGTTAGTATGCTATTGTCCCGTAATGTCAGGTCATTTAACAAATAATAAGGATTAATCCGACCACCAAAGCAAAGATGAGGGGCTAATTTTGTCCTCCTCTTATATCAAGAGGCCAATACCACCTGAGCTAGAAACTTGTTGGTAAATAATCATATAATTCTTTGTACTAATTTATTAGTAAGATGTAATTTTATGAGGTATTATAAAAAAAGTTTAAATAATTAAGAAATTACTGAAAGTTTAAAAAACACTTTCCAAAAGTGCCAGTAATTTAAGCTTTAATCCGTGTAGCTCGCTAGTTTTTTTTATGGGGAAAGAACGTATTCACTCCCAAACCATTAAAATGTCCCAATTGAGTCCTCTACCATTCGATCGTCCCAATTAAATTAAATTAAATTAACCTCCATTGTTATGCAAAGTTTAAAAGTCCATCAATTTTTCACATGACAGATACATGCATTGAACTTCAGAATATTTTATGAAACCTCGTTTTCCCACCAAAATCAGGCAAAAGATAAAAGGTGTGGGAGTAATGTGCAAAATTAAAATACCCTTTAGCCTTAGGTAATGAAAGGGTTAATTGAGCACAATGTCAAAGATGGGGGACTCAATTGGGATAGTTTGGAGGAAGATTTGTTCTTACCACTTCTTTCTTTGCCCTTAAAATTTAGGCCTCTAAACCTGGAAAAAGTAAAATACCTGAAGCATTTTCACGGGAAACGGAACAGTGAAGACAGCTACTCCCATTTTATTACAACACATCAAAACTCCATGATCAGTCGGTCAATCAAGAGCTTCATCCTTTCAGAGAGCACAACTTGCGGGTGAAAGGAAAGAAAAACAGTATGAGTTACACAATATCGACTCGGAATTATATTTTTGCATTGTTTCCATTCTTTTCTAATTCCTTTCCATAATCCACAGGAATATAACCGGGCTGGTTTAGGGCTGTACTGGCAACTATCCCACTGTGTGCTGCTTGCAACCTTTTGGTCCAAAATGCTGAGAACTGCGCCTCACAGTCTTTCTGCACAAGTGGCAATAGTGCATTTGGCATGACCAGCAAAGAATGTGATTATTATTACCAACCTGTAGCCATGTCAAAAGAGAAGAAAATGATGAACCTATCAAGCAGCTGATGCTCAATGTTTTTTAGTATTTCATAGCAAAGGGGAAAAAAGAGAGATTTGATCATAGGGTTCGAGAGGAATAAATCCATTAATCATAGGATCCTAAATGTTTGTAAGCAAAGAAATGAAACCAAGCTCATTGAAAATTTAACAGATTTTACCTACACTAATGCTGTAGTGTACAAAAGTCTATGTTCAACATGGCTTGAAATTGATGTCATATGAATAGCAGTTTACTATTCATTCGTGAAAATATAAATTTTAATTGTGTCCCAAAGAGTATACTTGCAATAAAGAAAAATGAAGACTGTCAGTTGCAAAGTTTCCATTTTAAAATGATCAACTCGTGCATGTCTTGAATTGAGTGGGGCTTTAGTTATCCTTTCTAGTTTCAGGTCTACACTTTTTTTTAAACTAATAATAAATATTCAATAGAAAAAAAAAACAGGATGAAACTAGAATACTTTTGAAAGTTTAGGGCTTAATATTTCTGATTCTGATCTACAGAAAGACCAATCGTCACTAACCTTGACATTGAATTGACCACAATTGGGACATGTAATAACATGATCCGGAAAAAGTTCTGCATGAACCTGAGCCACAACCTGGCGGGGATTCATCCTCTCCTCCCATTGTTGGATCTCTTCTTGTGGGAAGAGTTCACACTGTCCATCCCTTCAATAATTGCAAGAGTTATTGTATAAATCTGACAAATGCAAGATCATGACAAACAAACCAAATATATTATTTAACTTTTTCAATGAATCACTCACTTATAATGGTCATATCCATCAATCTCTTGGTTGCAACGATAGCAGAAGAACTGCCCACAGTTTTGGCACACCATCTTGTTGCAACCTTCAGTTCTTGAGATTGCCATCTTACAAGATGGGCATTGCTTAGCATCACGAAGTATTTCCTTGACACTAAGAAGTTCATTTATCATCTCGCGCTCTTTAATTTTTTGTCCATCTTTGAGGTGAGATGAATTTTGACGCTCCTGTGGGGAAAAATTATAGGTCATTAAAGACATATTTCATGATAAGCAATGATATTGAAAAAAAAAAATAATGAATGCAACACCAATATACACATAAAATAATTGAGCAAAAGGTTCCATTACATTGCCTCCAATGCTGTTGTTTGTATTTCTGTTGAATTCCTAACAATTATTTGTTATACCAACATTACTCTTTCATGACTGGCAAGAAAACATCCTACCACCTATGACTTATTTTTCCAAGGCAACACAAAAGATCAAGAGAAAATGAAATCTAAGTTGTGAAGTCTGAAACGCAGACTAACATGAAAGTTATTGAAGCATTTATTGTTAGAAAATTCGTTCTGATACCATGAGCAACATCATAGTAGTTACAACAAAAACAGAGGAAGGTGTGCATAACCAAGCAAGACTTCTGGATTATCATTTATTATTTAATTTTATTTGATCAATGAGAATTTTAGTTCTTTCCTATTAAAATAGATACTGGAATCTTATTCAATTTCCCATATGATTTGAAATTGGTTTCCCTATTTAAGGATTCCAATTCTCAACATTCTAAGGTTTTTGCTAGAGTTCTCAGTGTAATAATATAAGGGCACCTGGTCCCATTCCTAATTATTCTAAGGATTATATTTCCAATGATCAACAGACTAAAGAGTACTGAGAAACTTTCCTTCTATCTTCAGTTTTCTTCTAGGTTTCCTCCCCATTCAATAAAATGATTAAGAACTGAAATTACATATTGAGAAAAGATATGGTCAATCTCTAATGTTTTCACCTTTGTTTCCCTCTTCCTCTTCTATTTTCTCTCCCTAACTTTACCTATTCTTTTTACTTGAACAGGGGCAAGGAAATTATCGAAGTCCTCCGAAGCTAAAATATCATTCTTGATCAGATCAATTCTCCAAATCTGCATATGTGGATTCATATCACTGTCCAATTAAAGGGATGGTGTGAGAAGGAAAATCACCATATCAGATCCTGCATTGCAGTGTTGTCTTGGTTACAAGAAAATGGCATGGAGATGAAGCATTATGATCTAGCACTTTCCTTCCAAATCAAAGAGCAAAAATGTCAAGAATGTACTTCGGGTGTTAATTATCGTAAACTCAAAGCAGACTCCTAGTTTAAGATTTGACTTTGTGACAGATTTGGCTTGCATGCCCAGAATTCAGATCAATGTGGACAGTTGTGTTAACTGGTAAGTTGATGGCTAATGAAAATAGGCAAATCTACTATAACATGATCCTTACAATCTATCATGGAGGCAAATACCGTTTCTTTAAGACCCTGGCGTGGTGTTGGCCACAGGTGATTGGAAGACATGTTACCGATCCTTTAGAGAATACTGATAGGAGGAAAGATGGGAAGATCTTGTGGAGATGATGTATTTTATCTGTTTAAAGTGCCTGGATGGAAAGGATTTTACAAACTTTAAGGACCAATCTGCATGGAGGTAAGCAGGTAACTACTGCAAGATAAAATGGTAATGATCTAATATCCCAGGAGCTTTAAGTATGGGTGTTCTCAGCAAGACTAGAGAGCACCCTTGTTTTGAGTTTGTTTTCATTTCTTCTGGTGGGAGCCCTATTAGTATTTTTGCGCTATTTATCCTTCTTGCCAACAAAGGTGACTCTGAAACTAAATACCAGAGATGAAAACACAAACTTTACCTCTAAGAGTCGAAGCTTCATTTCTGGTGTCATACAATCTATGCCCAAATGGCGTCTCTCCCTGCAAAGTGTGCAAAAGCTATATAAGCACTTGGAGCATTGTGCATGCTGTTCTTCATCTTCTATGCAGGGTGTTTCACATCTTGGGCAATAGGCAACATCAGACATGGACTCCAATGTTTTCTGCAACATCAAGGACTCCCAGTGTTCATATTCTTCATCACCGAGTAATTGTTTCAATAAACCAGGCGGGACCATAACTCCACACTTTGCTTCTGGACATTGAAGCTTGTTCACAGTACCTTCCGCAACATGAATGTCAGAATACCTCTTCATGCATTTTGAGCAGAAGAAATGCTGGCATGGTAGCCTGATGAAGTCACTGCCTGGTAAGATAAAAAAAAGAGGTTAATTTCCATTGAAGAAAATAAAAGGACAGATAAGAGGTTCTTTCTAATAGTATTCGGAAATAGTACATTGAAAAAAGGTAAGAAAAGAAAATCAGTTCAGAGTAAAAGTTGATATTTATCAACAACCAACTCAGCAGCGAACCAAAAAAGCGACCGTGAAGTTAAAGGACAAGACTACTAACAACCATGTCCTTGTCTTCATACATCAAACAAATGCCACAGGAAGTTGCAAGTGGAAGGTCTCCCAATGTCTGACATTATTGTACATGAGATATATGCATCATCAAATTTCATATGACATCCATATGCACATGTTTGAAGCTTAACTAGAGTAACATCATCCCGAAAGATTACAGCAAACAACTGGACCAAAAGGGACAGCTATACATTACAATAACCTATAAGCAAAGTCAAAGGTCTTCTTAAGAAAAGACTGATGGAGATCAAATATATATTTCAATCCCCCAAAACCTAAAACAGTCATAAACAGAGCATAGGTCAGCCATATTAGTCACCAAACTATATTGCCGTTTATATAATTGAGACCAGATTAAAGTTTGTTTAGGAAAAGATTGAGAATTGCCTGCATACTCATCACAACAGATACAACATTCATGCAAGTTTTTGCAGAAGTTCTCATGGCATTGCTCATCATTATAACTTCTCAGTGAAGTAACATCAACCTCCAGGGATACAATTCCTGAAATTGCACGCCTGTCTTCATTATGTTTAGTGCCATAAGGTCCAAGTATGATATCTTTATCAATCCCAAGATAAGAAGGGGAATAATTCTGTAGCCAATCAGCCCATTGATATATAACCTCAAGCCCTGGTTTTTCCATCCATATTGAGTCCAACATTGAGCAGAGATGCGAAATACTAGAAGAATCCAACCACTGAACCGAGATGGTTAAATAAGGAGGTAGGTGGCTTGGGTATGATTTAGGTAATAGGCAGGTCAGCACCATTGGTGGAAGATATTGGACTTGGAATGAGTAAGAAAACTCCTCAGAACTATCACTTTTCCCATTACAATCACCAACTGGATATAGCTTTGCAGTTACAGTAAGTTCAGCAGGAACTTCGATGTGAATATGAATCTGCAGAATAACATACAGGTGTTGGATGATTAATTTTTGAACAACATGACAAGAAGCTTTCAAATTGTAAGGTACTGAAGTAACCTGAAAAGATCTTAGACCTCTCTGTCTTTCAAGAATGAAGGTATTGTCTCCATAAATCGACTCCATAGCAAGCAACTGAAAAAAAATGGATGAGAGTGAAAGATGAAAGATGAGAAAGGGAAGAAAAAAGTGAGGTAAAGGTTTCTTACTTTCAGGTTTTAGTTAATCAGGGAACAAATTTCACAAAACAAATTACCTCATCTTGCAAAACCAACTTCAACAAAACAAATTATACCATTGGAAACATACAATTTTATGCCCTTTGAATGTATGCCTATTTGTATATATCTTGCAAAACCAACTTCAGCAAAATATTCATTAAACAAAACAAAAAAGGTCAATAAACCCCAAAGTTTTTCAAATTACTTCATCTTCTTGTAGCTGATCATTGATCCTTAGCTGCTCCTCAGATAATTCTTGCTCCTCCACGCCCAAAAATAATTCTTCCAATCTAGTCACAACGCCATCGACTCCATTTCCATTGTCTGGCTGACTCTCTTCTTTTTTCTCTTCAATCTCCTCTTTGTTTGTTTCATGCAGGTGTTTTTCCTTATTCCCATTCACTTTTTCACCAAAATTAGAAGAGCCCACTTCAATACTTGAAGAGAGTGGATCAGAATTGGGAGAATTCAAAGAACCTACTTGAGAATTTGAGGGTTTATGCTCCGATTTCTTGATATACTGCTGTTGCGAAGAAGCTACTGGTGCAGATGATGGTTCATGATCAGATCCTTGTTGTTGATGATGATGTTGGGAATGATCGTGGAGTGGTTTAACAGTCCAAGACTCCTCGATATGGCGCTTATCTCTTCTGCTTTTTCCCATGGCCAATGTTTACAGGGATACGGCAAGGAAAATGTCTAAATTTTGTTAAGTATAATTAACTTGTTTCCTGATTTTGAAATAAATCAATATTAATTTTAGAATTTCTAGTTATCTAGGCAATAAATCCAAAACAATCAATTTAATTTCATTGTTGAATAGTCTCAGTTTGACAAAAGCATTCAAGAATACAATCAATATTAAATTTCGTTGATGGCCTTATTCATATGGTTGGTGTGACTGTTGATTTGGTCAATCTCTTTAGTGCCGTAAGAAATAGGATTAGTGAAGAGGATAAGAAGGCCTTCTCGTGCTACAGCCTGTAAGATGGATCCTGCACACCAAAGGCCTTCGTGGCCTGGTTTGACTTTCTAGTCTGTAGGATTGATTCTGACTTTTACATAGCTACTACGCTATGGTTTCTCCCCGGGCCTTTGCGAAGGAAGGAAATCAGCCCATATCCATTTTCCAGCCCATTATCTCCTTATTCGGCCATCTTGTACACTCCCTTGCTCATGGTCTGAGCACTGGCCAATTAAATAATTTCATATTACAATATTAATGTTTTTTATTATAAAAAATAATTGGTTTCAATATCGCTACACGGATGCCTGGAAGGACCTCTACTTTTTTACGATCTTATTAAAATAATCTTTGACTTATCCTTTTCTTTAATTAATACATGTAGATAGAAATGAAATTAACCTTTGGACTTGCACCAGCTAGCAATTATTTATTAACTCATGCCACGTTAATCATGACAACGTGATCTTAACACATTTATTATATGTATTTTAATTATAAAATCAACTCAATTTATCCCTGTATTTAGACCTAATAACTCTTTAAAAAATGACCCCTGCATACAATAATCGTTGTATTTACTTTGATATTTTTTATTTTATCATAGAATAAAATTGACTTATATTTTGAAGCTAATATATATATATATATATATTAACAAATAACTAAAAGAATACGAAAATCACTGTGCATTATTGTTCACACACTCTAAAATCACTGTGGACGCGAGCTTTTTCATCCGTGTGTCGCGCGAGTTCGTCCACCCTATTTTTTTTTTCTGCTTATGAACAGTGTAGTAACGATTTTAGCCCCGGTAATAAGACAAAATAGCGTTTTCGGCTGAGGGTTAAAGGCGTAATTGCGCGCGTCCGTACCGGTCCGGTTCGGTCCGGTCCGCCGCATGGTTTTTTTTTTTTAATGGCTAAATACGGTTATAGCCCCTAATAAGACAAAATTTATTAATTAGGGACAGGGCTATAACGGTAACTGACCATTATTATTTATTTATTTTTCGAAATTCTGTTAGGCGCGTGCCTATCACGCGACGCACGGTGTTCCCCCTAACGCCCCTTTCAAGTGGCGCGTGCGGTATGATACGGTGGCCGGAAATGGGCTACCGGCGCCTAATCCGGTTCGCCTCCTTTTGGTCTTCCTCCCGGTGCGGCGCGTTTTGCAACACAGTGGCCGTGGACGCGGCGGTGGCCGGTTAAAGCCGGTTGCACCGTTTCTCTCTCTCCTGCACGTCAAAGTGCAGAAGAGACCCCCGAGTTTTGTATACTTTCACTTCGGTCCCTTGATTTTTAATTGTGTTATATACTGTGCAGTTTGGCTTGATTTCAGTTATATAAGTTTTGATTTCCTTCGATTGGGTCCTTCAATTGCAATTGATTAAATGTGAATGTTTCACTTCGGTCCTCCTTCTTTTAATTTCCGGATTGGGTTGAAAAGTTTAAATATATTCGGTACAGTAGTTTCCATTTTTGCAAATTTGTCCTTTAATTGAAAATATTAATAAATCTGATTTTCATTTCAGCCCTTAAACTTTTAATTTTTGATTTTCATCCCTTTATATTTTATTTTCATTTCACCCCTTATACTTTTATTTTTTTAAATTTCTAATATAACCCCTACTTTTGTCCATGTATATATAAGTGTGTTTAACACAATAATAATAATAATAATAATAATAATAATAATAATAATAATAATAGTAGTAATAATAATAATAATAATAATAATAATAATAATAATAATTTAATTGTTTTTCTTGCTTCCTCTTTTGTTAATGTTTTTTTTTCCTTCGTATAATTTAATAATTTTTATTGTTTTGACAGTAATGGCAATGATATTTTTTTTTCCTTTTGTTAAAGTTTCTAAAATATTTTTAGTCTTTCATTAATTATATGTTCTAATATTTATTGAATATTATCTCATAGGAATATATATAGAGCGAAGAAAACATAACCTAAAATTTTTTGAATAAAAAAAATTAATATCAGTATTCTTAAATACATGTAATGTAATCATATAATGATAAATCGGATAAAATAAAATAAAAATTGTCTTCGAATTTTATTTTGTACTTAACACAATAATAATAATAATAATAATAATAATAATAATAATAATAATAATAATAATAATAATTTAATTATTTTTTTTGCTTCCTCTTTTGTTAATATTTTTTTTTCCTTCGTATAATTTAATAATTTTTATTGTTTTGACAATAATGACAATGATTTTTTTTTTCCTTTTGTTAAAGTTTCTCAAATAATTTTAGTCTTTTATTAATTATATGTTATAATATTTATTGAATATTATCTCATAGGAATATATATAAGGCGAAGAAAACATGACCTATTTTTTTTTGAATAAAAAAAATTAATATCAGCATTCTTAAATACATGTAATATAATCATATAATGATAAATCGGATAAAATAAAATAAAAATTGTCTTCGAATTTTAATTTTGTACTTAACACAATAATAATAATAATAATAATAATAATAATAATAATAATAATAATAATAATAATAATAATTTAATTGTTTTTCTTGCTTCCTCTTTTGTTAATGTTTTTTTTTCCTTTGTATAATTTAATAATTTTTTTTGTTTTGACAGTAATGGAAATGATATTTTTTTTCCTTTTGTTAAAGTTTCTAAAATATTTGTAGTCTTTCATTAATTATATGTTCTAATATTTATTGAATATTATCTCATAGGAATATATATAGGGCGAAGAAAACATGACCTAAAATTTTTTTAATAAAAAAAATTAATATCAGTATTCTTAAATACATCTAATATAATCATATAATGATAAATCAGATAAAATAAAAAATTGTCTTCAAATTTTAATTTTGTACTTAACACAATAATAATAATAATAATAATAATAATAATAATAATAATAATAATAATTTAATTGTTTTTCTTACTTACTCTTTTGTTAATGTTTTTTTTTTCTCTGTATAATTTAATAATTTTTAATCTTTTGGCAGTGATGGCAATGATATTTTTTTTTTCCTTTTGTTAAAGTTTCTAAAATAATTTTAGTCTTTCATAATAATAAAAATAATAATATAATTATATTCAGCTTAAAAATAATAATAATAATAATAATAATAATAACAATAATAATAATAATAATAATAACAATAATAATAACAATAATAATAATAATAATAATAATAATAATAACAATAACAATTATTTCAATAATAATAATAATAACAATAATAAGAATAACAATAATAATAATAACAATAATAATAACAATAACAACAACAATAATAATAATAACAATAATAATAACAACAATAATAATAATAATAATAACAATTATTTTTGTTAATAACTCTTTTGTTAATATTTTTTTTGCTCTTCATAATTTAATAATTTCTATTGTTTTGACAGTAATGGTGTTAATTTTTTTTATATATATATTTTTAGTCTTTCGCCTAAGAATATATATAGTGAAAAGAAAACATGACCTAGGATTTTTTTAATATAAAAAATTAATATAAGTATTCTGAGATACATTTAATATAGTTATATAATAGTAGATGATCTGTCACACAATTACAAATAACCGATTAAAACACATTCACAAATTTAATTTTTTTTATTTATAGAATAATGTCTACTTTTATCCATGTATATATAAGTGTACTTAACACAATAATAATAATAATAATAATAACAATAACAATAACAATAATAATAATAATAACAATAATAATAATAACAACAACAACAACAACAATAATAATAATAATTATTTCAATAATAATAATAATAACAATAACAATAATAACAATAATAATAATAACAATAATAATACCAATAATAATAATAATAACAATAATAATAATAATAATAACAATTATTTTTGTTAGTAACTCTTTTGTTAATATTTTTTTTGCTCTTCATAATTTAATAATTTCTATTATTTTGACAGTAATGGTGTTAATTTTTTATATATATATTTTTAATCTTTCGCCTAAGAATATATATAGGGAAAAGAAAACATGACCTAGGATTTTTTTAATATAAAAAATTAATATGAGTATTCTGAGATACATTTAATATAGTTATATAATAGTAGATGATCTGTCACACAATTACAAATAACCGATTAAAACACATTCACAAATTTAATTTTTTTTATTTATAGAATAATGTCTACTTTTATCCATGTATATATAAGTGTACTTAACACAATAATAATAATAATAATAATAACAATAACAATAACAATAATAATAATAATAACAATAATAATAACAACAACAACAACAACAATAATAATAATAATTATTTCAATAATAATAATAATAACAATAACAATAATAACAATAATAATAACAATAATAATAATAACAATAATAATACCAATAATAATAATAATAACAATAATAATAATAATAATAACAATTATTTTTGTTAGTAACTCTTTTGTTAATATTTTTTTTGCTCTTCATAATTTAATAATTTCTATTATTTTGACAGTAATGGTGTTAATTTTTTATATATATATTTTTAATCTTTCGCCTAAGAATATATATAGGGAAAAGAAAACATGACCTAGGATTTTTTTAATATAAAAAATTAATATGAGTATTCTGAGATACAATTAATATAGTTATATAATAGTAGATGATCGGCCACATAATTACAAATAACCGATTAAAACACATTCACAAATTGATCAATAAACTACAACAAAAAAATATCACACCAAACAATCAAATAATTCACCATACAAATGGATACAAAAAATATTTCCATAACCTGTAAACACAACTGAATAAAGAAAAATTAGATGATCGGCCACACAATTACAACAAAACCAACCACCAACAAATTCCCGATTGACTACAGCAAACAAAAATCTCTAATCAATATAATCTATTACATTTTTTCGACCAACTGATTATATAATTATCAATCCAATTAAAACACACCAGATAATCAAAACATTGCAATTTTGCAATCTATGAGTTAATTAAATCAACACACAATTCAAATCCAAACTGTGACTAAATTATTCTCCAAGCCAGTAAAATAATGTCAACAACCAACCAGATCAATGCAAACAAAAAATAATCTATCTTTAATAGATTTCAGCGATTACAATATTGCTATCAACCAGTTAAATGCTTAGTAACTGTTAAAAAATATTTAACCATCAACACATTCAGTTGAAGACAACAAAAAATCATCTTTCATTCATTTTATTGATTACAGATTTACATCAACCAATTAAATAACCATCAAAACAATTAATACATACTAAACAATTAATCAATTATGGTCTTGCAATACTCAAATTACAATTCGCTGATCTTTCATAAATTTGATCGCTTATAATTATTAAATTTCGAAATTGAATTATTATCTAAGTATTTAAGCTTATAACAATAATCAACTAATTCAATATATAAAAAAAAAATTATAGCATGATTTAAAATTTACAATTTACAATTCTCTATCTATCAACAAAATTAATTTTTGCTTACCACATAAATAATCAATTTGCTACATATAAAAAGCCCGGCGCAACGCTCGGGCTACCCAACTCGTATATATATATATATATAAGAAATGTTTGCTTTAATTTTTTTTAAATCCCGCACTCGCATGCATGGTATTAGAAATTAAAATACTATTTCTTTTTTAATCTTTTTATTTCGAGACAAAGACATGTAACTTTCTTAACATGGATACAAAAGCACTATTTGGATTTTAAGTATACTCGGTGGAAAATTCTCAGCGACTCTATTTTCTAAAAGTTCTTATCGTAAATATTAAGTATTAAAACTACTAAATATAGAAAGATAATATGATTTTATGTTTAAAATAATAAACAAACTAATATAATTACAATTTATCAAATTTTATATACAAAATTATATTTTTTTTATACATAAAAAATCAAACACATTCATTTATAAATCTGATAAGTAGAATTTGGACATGAGGCTCATGTCAAATATTTTGCTAAACGTGCAAGAAAAGCAGTATTTTACTGCTTTTCTTGCTGTGATTTAGAGTGTCTTTGGCATTGCTTTTGCTGTTGTGATTGAGGTTGAAAAAAAAAGTAGTTTAAAAAAAAGCGCTTTTACTGCGGTTCAAAATAAGTTGTGAAGTGTTTGGTTAAAACTGTGGTTGAATTGGAGGTTGAAAAAAAAAACAGTTTTGGTGTTTGGTTACCAAACATATAGGTGTTGATGATTAATTTTGGAACAACATGAGAAGAAACTTTCAAATTGTAAGGTACTGAAGTAACCTGAAAAGATCTTAGACCTCTCTGTCTTTCAAGAATGAAGGTATTGTCTCCATAAATCGACTCCATAGCAAGCAACTGAAAAAAAATGGATGAGAGTGAAAGATGAAAGATGAGAAAGGGAAGAGAAAGGTGAGGTAAGGGTTTCTTACTTTCAGGTTTTAGTTAACCAGGGAACAAAATTACGGACAACTTTAAAGACCTCGATTTTCTTTACATTTCCAAACAAATTTTGATTTTTTCCCTTGCGAGAAAGAAATGTTTCATACTCGGTGCTTAGTTTGATGCTTTGCAATTCATTGGTAACAAAGTTTTGTAACTGTAAACCTTCCAATGGAAAAATGCTAATAGAGTTTCGAAAAATTTGTTAAACAGCAAACTTCGTTGACATCCTAAGCAAATTTCAGTCTACCAGGAACAAAAAACTGCACATATCAAGTTTCACAAAACAAATTACACCATTGGAAACATACAATTTTATGCCCTTTGAATGTATGCCTATTTGTATATATCTTGCAAAACCAACTTCAGCAAAATATTCATTAAACAAAACAAAAAAGGTCAATGAACCCCAAAGTTTTTCAAATTACCTCATCTTCTTGTAGTTGATCATTGATCCTTAGTTGCTCCTCATATAATTCTTGCTCCTCCACGCCCAAAAATAATTCTTCCAAACTAGTCACAACGCCATCGACTCCATTTCCATTGTCTGGCTGACTCTCTTCTTTTTTCTCTTCAATCTCCTCTTTGTTTGTTTCATGCAGGTGTTTTTCCTTATTACCATTCACTTTTTCACCAAAATTAGAAGAGCCCACTTCAGTACTTGAAGAGAGTGGATCAGAATTGGGAGAATTCAAAGAACATACTTGAGAATTTAAGGGTTTATGCTCTGATTTCTTGATATACTGTTGTTGCGAAGAAGCTACTGGTACAGATGATGGTTCATGATCAGATCCTTGTTGTTGATGATGATGTTGGGAATGATCGTGGAGTGGTTTAACAGTCTAGGACTCCTCGATATGTCGCTTATCTCTTCTGCTTTTTCCCATGGCCAATGTTTACAGGGAGAGGGACTGAAAATTCCAGGGTATGGGCACAAAAGGAAATATTTTATGACCTGCTCTAAATTTATGCTTGTTTGGCATTGTGATGCCACCGGCGTTTTCAATAAGCAGATTTGAATTAAGTGTTTGGTAAATCTGATAAGTAGAATTTGGACATGAGGCTCATGTCAAATATTTTGCTAAACGTGCAAGAAAAGCAGTATTTTACTGCTTTTCTTGCTGCGATTTAGAGTGTGTTTGGCATTGCTTTTGCTTTTGTGATTGAGGTTGAAAAAAATGTAGTTTAAAAAAAAAGCGCTTTTACTGCGGTTCAAAATAAGTTGTGAAGTGTTTGGTTAAAACTGTGGTTGAATTGGAGGTTGAAAAAAAAACAGTTTTGGTGTTTGGTTACAAATCATACAGGTGTTGGATGATTAATTTTTGAACAACATGACAAGAAGCTTTCAAATTGTAAGGTACTGAAGTAACCTGAAAAGATCTTAGACCTCTCTGTCTTTCAAGAATGAAGGTATTGTCTCCATAAATCGACTCCATAGCAAGCAACTGAAAAAAATGGATGAGAGTGAAAGATAAAAGATGAGAAAGGGAAGAAAAAGGTGAGGTAAGGGTTTCTTACTTTCAGGTTTTAGTTAACCAAGGAACAAAATTACGGACAACTTTAAAGACCTCGATTTTCTTTACATTTCCAAACAAATTTTGATTTTTTTCCTTTCGAGAAAGAAATGTTTCATACTCGGTGCTTAGTTTGATGCTTTGCAATTCATTGGTAACAAAGTTCTGTAACTGTAAACCTTCCAATGGAAAAATGCTAATGGAGGTTCGAAAAATTTGTTAAACAGTAAACTTCGTTGACATCCTAAGCAAATTTCAGTCTACCGGGAAAAAAAAACTGCACATATCAAGTTTCACAAAACAAATTACACCATTGGAAACATACAATTTTATGCCCTTTGAATGTATGCCTATTTGTATATATCTTGCAAAACCAACTTCAGCAAAATATTCATTAAACAAAACAAAGAAGGTCAATAAACCCGAAAGTTTTTCAAATTACCTCATCTTCTTGTAGCTGATCATTGATCCTTAGCTGCTCCTCATATAATTCTTGCTCCTCCACGCCCAAAAATAATTCTTCCAATCTAGTCACAATGCCATCGACTCCATTTCCATTGTCTGGCTGACTTTCTCTTCAATCTCCTCTTTGTTTGTTTCATGCAGGTGTTTTTCCTTATTCTCATTCACTTTTTCACCAAAATTAGAAGAGCCCACTTCAGTACTTGATGAGAGTGGATCAGAATTGGGATAATTCAAAGAACCTACTTGAGAATTTGAGGGTTTATGCTCCGATTTCTTGATATACTGCTGTTGCGAAGAAGCTACTGGTACAGATGATGGTTCATGATCAGATCCTTGTTGTTGATGATGATGTTGTGAATAATCGTGGAGTGGTTTAACAGTCCAGGACTCCTCGATATGGCGCTTATCTCTTCTGCTTTTTCCCATGGCCAATGTTTACAGGGAGAGGGACTGAAAATTCCAGGGTATGGGCACAAAAGGAAATATTTTATGACCTGCTCTAAATTTATGCTTGTTTGGCATTGTGATGCCACCGGCGTTTTCAATAAGCAGATTTGAATTAAGTGTTTGGTAAATCTGATAAGTAGAATTTGGACATGAGGCTCATGTCAAATATTTTGCTAAACGTGCAAGAAAAGCAGTATTTTACTGCTTTTCTTGCTGCGATTTAGAGTGTGTTTGGCATTGCTTTTGCTTTTGTGATTGAGGTTGAAAAAAATGTAGTTTAAAAAAAAAGCGCTTTTACTGCGGTTCAAAATAAGTTGTGAAGTGTTTGGTTAAAACTGTGGTTGAATTGGAGGTTGAAAAAAAAACAGTTTTGGTGTTTGGTTACAAATCATACAGGTGTTGGATGATTAATTTTTGAACAACATGACAAGAAGCTTTCAAATTGTAAGGTACTGAAGTAACCTGAAAAGATCTTAGACCTCCCTGTCTTTCAAGAATGAAGGTATTGTCTCCATAAATCGACTCCATAGCAAGCAACTGAAAAAAATGGATGAGAGTGAAAGATAAAAGATGAGAAAGGGAAGAAAAAGGTGAGGTAAGGGTTTCTTACTTTCAGGTTTTAGTTAACCAAGGAACAAAATTACGGACAACTTTAAAGACCTCGATTTTCTTTACATTTCCAAACAAATTTTGATTTTTTTCCTTTCGAGAAAGAAATGTTTCATACTCGGTGCTTAGTTTGATGCTTTGCAATTCATTGGTAACAAAGTTCTGTAACTGTAAACCTTCCAATGGAAAAATGCTAATGGAGGTTCGAAAAATTTGTTAAACAGTAAACTTCGTTGACATCCTAAGCAAATTTCAGTCTACCGGGAAAAAAAAACTGCACATATCAAGTTTCACAAAACAAATTACACCATTGGAAACATACAATTTTATGCCCTTTGAATGTATGCCTATTTGTATATATCTTGCAAAACCAACTTCAGCAAAATATTCATTAAACAAAACAAAGAAGGTCAATAAACCCCAAAGTTTTTCAAATTACCTCATCTTCTTGTAGCTGATCATTGATTCTTAGCTGCTCCTCATATAATTCTTGCTCCTCCATGCCCAAAAATAATTCTTCCAATCTAGTCACAATGCCATCGACTCCATTTCCATTGTCTGGCTGACTTTCTCTTCAATCTCCTCTTTGTTTGTTTCATGCAGGTGTTTTTCCTTATTCCCATTCACTTTTTCACCAAAATTAGAAGAGCCCACTTCAGTACTTGAAGAGAGTGGATCAGAATTGGGAGAATTCAAAGAACATACTTGAGAATTTAAGGGTTTATGCTCTGATTTCTTGATATACTGTTGTTGCGAAGAAGCTACTGGTACAGATGATGGTTCATGATCAGATCCTTGTTGTTGATGATGATGTTGGGAATGATCGTGGAGTGGTTTAATAGTCCAGGACTCCTCGATATGTCGCTTATCTCTTCTGCTTTTTCCCATGGCCAATGTTTACAGGGAGAGGGACTGAAAATTCCAGGGTATGGGCACAAAAGGAAATATTTTATGACCTGCTCTAAATTTATGCTTGTTTGGCATTGTGATGCCACCGGCGTTTTCAATAAGCAGATTTGAATTAAGTGTTTGGTAAATCTGATAAGTAGAATTTGGACATGAGGCTCATGTCAAATATTTTGCTAAACGTGCAAGAAAAGCAGTATTTTACTGCTTTTCTTGCTGCGATTTAGAGTGTGTTTGGCATTGCTTTTGCTTTTGTGATTGAGGTTGAAAAAAATGTAGTTTAAAAAAAAAGCGCTTTTACTGCGGTTCAAAATAAGTTGTGAAGTGTTTGGTTAAAACTGTGGTTGAATTGGAGGTTGAAAAAAAAACAGTTTTGGTGTTTGGTTACAAATCATACAGGTGTTGGATGATTAATTTTTGAACAACATGACAAGAAGCTTTCAAATTGTAAGGTACTGAAGTAACCTGAAAAGATCTTAGACCTCTCTGTCTTTCAAGAATGAAGGTATTGTCTCCATAAATCGACTCCATAGCAAGCAACTGAAAAAAATGGATGAGAGTGAAAGATAAAAGATGAGAAAGGGAAGAAAAAGGTGAGGTAAGGGTTTCTTACTTTCAGGTTTTAGTTAACCAAGGAACAAAATTACGGACAACTTTAAAGACCTCGATTTTCTTTACATTTCCAAACAAATTTTGATTTTTTTCCTTTCGAGAAAGAAATGTTTCATACTCGGTGCTTAGTTTGATGCTTTGCAATTCATTGGTAACAAAGTTCTGTAACTGTAAACCTTCCAATGGAAAAATGCTAATGGAGGTTCGAAAAATTTGTTAAACAGTAAACTTCGTTGACATCCTAAGCAAATTTCAGTGTACCGGGAAAAAAAAACTGCACATATCAAGTTTCACAAAACAAATTACACCATTGGAAACATACAATTTTATGCCCTTTGAATGTATGCCTATTTGTATATATCTTGCAAAACCAACTTCAGCAAAATATTCATTAAACAAAACAAAGAAGGTCAATAAACACGAAAGTTTTTCAAATT
The DNA here is from genome assembly GCA_964035475.1 of Salix caprea. Classification (NCBI taxonomy): domain Eukaryota; kingdom Viridiplantae; phylum Streptophyta; class Magnoliopsida; order Malpighiales; family Salicaceae; genus Salix; species Salix caprea. The sequence continues at coordinate 6,414,663 of OZ037752.1, forward strand.
ACCTCATCTTCTTGTAGCTGATCATTGATTCTTAGCTGCTCCTCATATAATTCTTGCTCCTCCACGCCCAAAAATAATTCTTCCAATCTAGTCACAATGCCATCGACTCCATTTCCATTGTCTGGCTGACTTTCTCTTCAATCTCCTCTTTGTTTGTTTCATGCAGGTGTTTTTCCTTATTCCCATTCACTTTTTCACCAAAATTAGAAGAGCCCACTTCAGTACTTGAAGAGAGTGGATCAGAATTGGGATAATTCAAAGAACCTACTTGAGAATTTAAGGGTTTATGCTCCGATTTCTTGATATACTGCTGTTGCGAAGAAGCTACTGGTACAAATGATGGTTCATGATCAGATCCTTGCTGTTGATGATGATGTTGGAAATAATCGTGGAGTGGTTTAACAGTCCAGGACTCCTCGATATAGCGCTTATCTCTTCTGCTTTTTCCCATGGCCAATGTTTACAGGGAGAGGGACTGAAAATTCCAGGGTATGGGCACAAAAGGAAATATTTTATGACCTGCTCTAAATTTGTGCATGTTTGGCATTGTGATACCACCAGCGTTTTCAATAAGCAGATTTTAATTAAGTGTTTGGTAAATCTGATAAGTAGAATTTGGACATGAGGCTCATGTCAAATATTTTGCTAAACGTGCAAGAAAAGCAGTATTTTACTGCTTTTCTTGCTGCGATTTAGAGTGTGTTTGGCATTGCTTTTGCTTTTGTGATTGAGGTTGAAAAAAAAGTAGTTTAAAAAAAAGCGCTTTTACTACGGTTCAAAATAAGTTGTGAAGTGTTTGGTTAAAACTGTGGTTGAATTGGAGGTTGAAAAAAAAACAGTTTTGGTGTTTGGTTACAAAACATACAGGTGTTGGAAGATTAATTTTTGAACAACATGACAAGAAGCTTTCAAATTGAAAGGTACTGAAGTAACCTGAAAAGATCTTAGACCTCTCTGTCTTTCAAGAATGAAGGTATTGTCTCCATAAATCGACTCCATAGCAAGCAACTGAAAAAAAATAGATGAGAGTGAAAGATGAAAGATGAGAAAGGGAAGAGAAAGGTGAGGTAAGGGTTTCTTACTTTCATGTTTTAGTTAACCAGGGAACAAAATTACACACAACTTTAAAGACCTCGATTTTCTTTACATTTCCAAACAAATTTTGATTTTTTTCCTTTCGAGAAAGAAATATTTCATACTCGGTTCTTAGTTTGATGCTTTGCAATTCATTGGTAACAAAGTTATGTAACGTAAACCTTCCAATGGAAAAATGCTAATGGAGGTTCGAAAAATTTGTTAAACAGCAAACTTCGTTGACATCCTAAGCAAATTTCAGTCTAGCGGGAAAAAAAAAACTGCACATATCAAGTTTCACAAAACAAATTACACCATTGGAAACAAACAATTTTATGCCCTTTGAATGTATGCCTATTTGTATATATCTTGCAAAACCAACTTCAGCAAAATATTCATTAAACAAAACAAAAAAGGTCAATAAACCCCAAAGTTTTTCAAATTACCTCATCTTCTTGTAGCTGATCATTGATCCTTAGCTGCTCCTCATATAATTCTTGCTCCTCAACGCCCAAAAATAATTCTTCCAATGTAGTCACAACGCCATCGACTCCATTTCCATTGTTTGGCTGACTTTCTCTTCAATCTCCTCTTTGTTTGTTTCATGCAGGTGTTTTTCCTTATTCCCATTCACTTTTTCACAAAAATTAGAAGAGCCCACTTCAGTACTTGAAGAAAGTGGATCAGAATTGGGAGAATTCAAAGAACCTACTCGAGAATTTGAGGGTTTATGCTCCGATTTCTTGTTATACTGCTGTTGCGAAGAAGCTACTGGTACAGATGATGGTTCATGATCAGATCCTTGTTGTTGATGATGATGTTGGGAATGATCGTGGAGTGGTTTAACAGTCCAGGACTCCTAGATATGGCGCTTATCTCTTCTGCTTTTTCCCATGGCCAATGTTTACAGGGAGAGGGACTGAAAATTCCAGGGTATGGGCACAAAAGGAAATATTTTATGACCTGCTCTAAATTTGTGCTTGTTTGGCATTGTGATGCCACCGGCGTTTTCAATAAGCAGATTTGAATTAAGTGTTTGGTAAATCTGATAAGTAGAATTTGGACATGAGGCTCATGTCAAATATTTTGCTAAACGTGCAAGAAAAGCAGTATTTTACTGCTTTTCTTGCTGTGATTTAGAGTGTCTTTGGCATTGCTTTTGCTGTTGTGATTGAGGTTGAAAAAAAAAGTAGTTTAAAAAAAAGCGCTTTTACTGCGGTTCAAAATAAGTTGTGAAGTGTTTGGTTAAAACTGTGGTTGAATTGGAGGTTGAAAAAAAAAACAGTTTTGGTGTTTGGTTACCAAACATACAGGTGTTGGATGATTAATTTTTGAACAACATGATAAGAAGCTTTCAAATTGTAAGGTACTGAAGTAACCTGCAAAGATCTTAGACCTCTCTGTCTTTCAAGAATGAAGGTATTGTCTCCATAAATCGACTCCATAGCAAGCAACTGAAAAAAAATGGATGAGAGTGAAAGATGAAAGATGAGAAAGGGAAGAGAAAGGTGAGGTAAGGGTTTCTTACTTTCAGGTTTTAGTTAACCAGGGAACAAAATTATGGACAACTTTAAAGACCTCGATTTTCTTTACATTTCCAAACAAATTTTGATTTTTTTTCCTTTCGAGAAAGAAATGTTTCATACTCGGTGCTTAGTTTGATGCTTTGCAATTCATTGGTAACAAAGTTCTGTAACTGTAAACCTTCCAATGGAAAAATGCTAATGGAGTTTCGAAAAATTTGTTAAACAGCAAACTTCGTTGACATCCTAAGCAAATTTCAGTCTAGAGGAAAAAAAAAATTGCACATATCAAGTTTCACAAAACAGATTACACCATTGGAAACAAACAATTTTATGCCCTTTGAATGTATGCCTATTTGTATATATCTTGCAAAACCAACTTCAGCAAAATATTCATTAAACAAAACAAAAAAGGTCAATAAACCCCAAAGTTTTTCAAATTACCTCATCTTCTTGTAGCTGATCATTGATCCTTAGCTGCTCCTCATATAATTCTTGCTCCTCCACGCCCAAAAATAATTCTTCCAATCTAGTCACAACGCCATCGACTCCATTTGCATTGTCTAGCTGACTTTCACTTCAATCTCCTCTTTGTTTGTTTCATGCAAGTGTTTTTCCTTATTCCCATTCACTTTTTCACCAAAATTAGAAGAGCCCACTTCAGTACTTGAAGAGAGTGGATCAGAATTGGGAGAATTCAAAGAACCTACTTGAGAATTTGAGGGTTTATGCTCTGATTTCTTGATATATTGTTGTTGCGAAGAAGCTACTGGTACAGATGATGGTTCATGATCAGATCCTTGTTGTTGATGATGATGTTGGGAATGATCGTGGAGTGGTTTAACAGTCCAGGACTCCTCGATATGGCGCTTATCTCTTCTGCTTTTTCCCATGACCAATGTTTAGAGGGAGAGGGACTGAAAATTCCAGGGTATGGGCACAAAAGGAAATATTTTATTACCTGCTCTAAATTTGTGCATGTTTGGCATTGTGATGCCACCGGCGTTTTCAATAAACAGATTTGAATTAAGTGTTTGGTAAATCTAATAAGTAGAATTTGGACATGAGGCTCATGTCAAATATTTTGCTAAACGTGCAAGAAAAGCAGTATTTTACTGCTTTTCTTGCTGCGATTTAGAGTGTTTGGCATTGCTTTTGCTTTTGTGATTGAGGTTGAAAAAAAAGTAGTTTAAAAAAAAGCGCTTTTACCGCGGTTCAAAATAAGTTGTGAAGTGTTTGGTTAAAACTGTGGTTGAATTGGAGGTTGAAAAAAAAACAGTTTTGGTGTTTGGTTACCAAATTTTTCATATTGCTTTTAACTTGTGAAATTACTTTAAATGGTTTATATATATATATATATATATATATATATATATATATATATATATATATAAGGGGGGTTTGCTTGGTGGGTATATATATATATATAATATAAAAATTATTTAAAATATAAAAATATTTATTAATATAAAAAATATATTTTTAATATTAAAATAATTGAAAAATGAATTAAAATATAAATAATTTTTATATAATATATGGATCCTGCACACCAAAGGCCTTCATGGCCTGGTTTGACTTTCTAGTCTGTAGGATTGATTCTGACTTTTCCATAGCTACTAGGCTATGGTTTCTCCCCGGGCCTTAGCGAAGGAAGGAAATCAGCCCATACCCATTTCCCCAGCCCATTATCTCCTTATTCGGCCATCTTGTACACTCCCTTGCTCATGGCTGAGCACTGGCCAATTAAAAATTTTCATATTACAATATTAATGTTTTTTATCATAAAAAATAATTGGTTTCAATATCGCTACACGGATGCCTGGAAGGACCTCTACTTTTTTACGATTTTCTCAATCTTATTAAAATAATCTTTGACTTATCCTTTTCTTTATTAATACATGTAGATAGAAATGAAATTAACCTTTGAACAAACTAATATAATTACAATTTATCAAATTTTATATACAAATTTTTTTTTTTATATACATAAAAAATCAAACACATTCATTTATAAATATCCAAATGATGAATGGAAATCCTGTAGTGTATTCCATCGAAAACAAAAAAAAAATTATGCATAGTAATACAATATATATATATTAACTATAAAATAAATCCCGTCGATGTTTTACTGTAGCTGCGTGCACTGTGCACGCAGACTCAATTGCACTGTGGATTGCGACAATATTTTTTTTTTTTTCGTTTTGTGAACAGTGTAGTCACGGTTTTAGCCCCCGAAAACGCCAAAAATCTGCACAGTAAAACGCCAAAATTATGCACAGTGACGAGGGCCTTTCTCGGTTTTTCACAGTCCATTTGCACAGTGCACAGACGATAAAGGCCCACGAAACGGACAAAATAGCGCACAGTGAACGGGGGCAGCTGCGTCCTTTCCCATCCGGTTTTTCCGTAAATATCGGTAGGGTCAGGGGCCTCTTGGTAATTATCCCATTTGTTTATTATTTTTTCCGATTAATTGCTGGCGCGTCATGCGGACGCGACAGCAGCGCTCGACGCTAACGCGCCTTTAAGGAGGCGCGTGCGCCTTTTTCCCGCCGTAAAAAATTCCGTTCCGCCGCACAGAACGATGCGCATGACGGTCATCTATCTTCCGTCGCGGCGCGTTCCGGTCATACATGGCCGGTTAAGCGAGGGTGGATGGTTTTTTGTCGGCTGCCGCGTTTCTCTCTCCTGCCGCCGCAAACTCTGCTTCGGTCCCCGATGTTTGTGAAAAGTTTATTTTGGTCCCTGATGTTTTGATTTCTGATTTCTTTTCCGTTCCTTTAATTTATTCGGTACAGATGTTTGAATTTATTTTAATTTGGTCCTTTAATTAAAATTAGTCATATATACAACATTTCATTTCAGTCCCTCTTCTTCTAATTTTTTTGTAACATTACACAGCAATTAAACTTATTATTTCATGATTTATTTTTGTCCCAAGATTTGTTTTCTTTTCAATTGTATCCTTTAATTGGAATTAATCATATATTTTATTTTTCATTGTGGTCCTTATTCTTTTTATTTTGTTATTTTATATTGATTCATTTGTTCTTTTTTTAATTCTTGGATAATATTTATTTTATATTATTAATAATAATATTAATAATTATTATAACTAGAATTATAATAATAATAATTTAATTGTTTTTGTTGCTTACTCTTTTGTTAATGTTTTTTTTCCCTCTGGATAATTTAATAATTTTTATTGTTTTGACAGTAATAGCAATGATAATTTTTATTTTTTTGAATTTTTTTTTCTTTTGTTAAAGTTTCTTGGATATTTTTTCTATTTCATTTATTTTTGTTTCTTTCATTACTACCATAATAATAATAATAATAATAATAACAATAATAATAATAATAATAATAATAATAATAATAATAATAATAATAATAATAATTAAAATTTAATTGTTTCTTTTACTTACTCTTTTGTTAATGTTTTTAAGTGTTTTTTTTCAGGATAATTTGAAAAATTTTATTGTTCTAATAGTAAAAGCAATGATAATTTTAGATTTTAAGGCTTTGATTTTGATAAGGTGTGTTCAACTACTTTATTATATTAATTTTTGCATATATAAATATTGTATTTTTATTTTGATCCGGCAAATCAAAGCATTTAGTTTTTATATTTTTGTATATAAAAATTGTTCGCTCAACCCGCAACGTAGAACATATATTTTTTTTAAATTTTCAGATTAGATGATTTTTTTCGGCTAATAAATTTTTTTTATTTTTATTTGCTCTTTGTATTAAATATTTTTATAAGAAAAAACAAAATTACTGAAATTATCTGCACACTAATAATTTCAGTAATTTTGTTTTTTCTTATAAACATATTTTACTCTTTTTTCTAATGTTAATTCGCGCTCTTTTGTGATCGTTTATGACGTAATACCTATATTCTAAAAGATTCAATCTATGCTTGCGTAATAAACTCAACTCAAAATTGTATACATTTTATCTCTTAATCTATAACTTTTATTTACTTATATCATATAAATTTATCATTGTGAATTTAATTATGTTAAATTATATACACAAGAATACCCGCGGCAACGCGCGGGGGAATTTGCTAGTATATATATATATTATGAAAACAAATCACCATCTTTGTTGTGAAAACTATTATTGAATCTTAAATTAATTGACAGTAGAGTAATATAAGGAACTATCATAATTAATCATATAAAAGAAATCAGGTTATAGATATTTTATTCCATTTACTAAAATTTGAACTTGGCGTTAATATGTAAGTTTAACTCCTAAGAAATGGAGAGATAACGTTATCATGTTCAAATATTGAGAGTTGCAAGTTATTTTTTCTTAAAATAATTAGGTGGTGTAAATGCTATTAAATATTTCTAGTAAAAATGAGCTTCTTAGAAAAATGTAAGAGAGAGAGAGAGAGAGAGAGAGAGAGAGATTGGATCTGCCGGGTCACAGTCGAGGCATGATTATGATGGTGATTGGCTGTAGCCAGCTCGTAGATTCAATGTTCCCAATCACCTTTCGGAATTCAAAAGAAAGAAAAGGGCAATCATTGGAAACTAAAAACAGATAAAAACAAAATAATAAAAAACTTCCTGCTATTGTCACGTGTGCAGAAAGGACAAACTCTGTTTTGCTGTGTGTTCTTCTGTTTTAAGAGTTTTTTGAAAAATGTTTTTATTTTATTTTAAATTAGTTTTTTTAGCATATTTAAATCATTTAATATATTTTTATATCAAAAACATATATATTTTTTTAATTATATATATTAATATATTTTCGATCAATAATTTTGAAGATATGCTCGTACGATAACATTACTGTAGAATACGAGATACGAGCGTGACGTCTTCCAACTGTCGAATAGGCAATCGACAACTCAAATTTACCGTGGACCCAGATTAGACAGCTTGTGGTGAAGTGTCAGCTGCGGTCAAATATTTGTCTCGATTTCAACCATCCAACCACTCTTACTTCTCGTTAAGCAATAAATAGATAAATTATATATATACACAAAAAAAACTCTCACTCTTCCTTCCTTCTTTACTTCACACGCTCCATTTGGTTGATGCGCGTGGCCAACTTATTTTTCTTTTGTCATTATTTTATCTACAATAATAATAAAAAAATGTCTACATTTGCTTTCAGCCTGTCTTTTCTTCATCTTAAAATATTATGAAGGGTGTTCTTTAATAGATTTATTTTCGTCATGGCTTGAGGTTTGGATACTAAATAACTAAAGAGGAAATGAGAAACACTCTTTAACAATCGAACCAGCTTTTTAAAATTTTGTTTTAGATAAATTAATCGATAGCTATTTTGATTTATGAAAACTTTTAAAATCTTAAAACTCAAATGATGGTAAATATATAACTTCACACCTGATATATTGTTGATAATTGTTTAAATTAAATAAATTTCATGTGAATAAAAAATTAATATCATAGAATTCTTGTTTTTCTTACCCAAAGACATGCTTGATTTTTCTAGATTTAATCATTAGTTTGTATTGGTTACTCAAAAGTTAATAGTGGGAATTGATTTTTATTAATTCTTTAACCATTTAACTTTTAAGATGTACTATAAAACAAGATTGAATGAAGAGTTTCAAAGCTTTATTTTTAAGATTTCACTCCTCCTCATTTTATTTTAGTGTTTTTCTTTTTTGATTTTCCTCCCAATTCTAGAGTTTAAATTTATCTTGTTAAGAGATATTTGAGTAATATATTTTTTAGTTCAGCAACCTTGTTTAGAAGTGTGTATAAACTAAAATGGTATTATTGAAATCTTGAGAGACATATTACAAATATTGTAATTGCACTTAATGTGGAACATTAAAGTCTTAGTAAAAAAAATAATTTGGGTAAAAGGGTAGGAAAAAAAAGAAATAATAGGTTAGACTTAATAAGTGTTTCCATGTTAAAAAAAAAATTCTAGTGATGGACTTGGTTATGAGTTGAATCGATAGATTATGAAGTCTAGACTAACAAAAGAAATAGCACAAAAAAATGCGATCTAAACCTGTAAAAGAAACGATAGGTGAAGTTATATAATGTCAGCTGTGCATTCTTAAAATATAAAGTAATGAAGAGAATGAGTAGTTAATTGAGTAGTTAATAGATGATTATCTACAACATTCTCTACATAAATCAAGGATAAAAAAACACTAAAAAAGAACAACTCAATGAAAATCATCAACAATTATTTTGCAAGTGAACTAAGTTTTGATGATTTTTAAAATATATTTGTTAATGGGTTTGTAATCTTTTACGCGATAATTAATAAATATATAACTTGTAAGCTAATAATTCATAGGAGATAACCAATAACCTTGTAGTTGACATTGTAATCTAGTAAATTTGTGATTTTTATTATAAAAAACTAGAAAATATCGAAAATATATATATTGATTCATGCCCTTCTATCAAGAAATTCCATGAGTGTTTCCAATCAATTAAAGAATTATCTAATGGATACAATGTTTTTAATCATAAGTTGTTAAATTATGATTTACATTCAAAGCATTTAAATTATTTAATTATTCCACAAGTTTCCAATTTGCTTTTTGCATGGGAGTTGTTTTCAACTTTAAAAAACACTATTCGAATAATTAATGTGTCATATTTTAATCATATATTAATATTAAAAATAATTTCTAAAAATAATAAGTATTATTTTAATATATATTTTCAAATAAAAAACAATTTAAAAAATAACTATAAACATAATAGTAACTCCAAGCGTTCGCTAAATATCAAAGGGAGCCACATCATCACGCATTTACGAGCCTTCTTCATGTCAGAAGGTGGGCACCTCTTTCCAGCGATTATTCTTCTTTTTTCCTCTGACGTCAAGCAATGTGGGATCAGGTCCAGAATAGTTGTACATCAAAAGGCATTTTTCCTTCCATAAAAATGACGGTTCATGATTAGCAGCAACAGTGAATTAAACAAAAAGAGAGAAATATTCCAGCAAAGACGACAAAAGAAATTAACGGGGTTTGAGAACACGTTTGTAAAATATTTTAAAAAAATATTAAAAATTAATTTTTTTTTATTTTTATTTTTAATTAAATTTTGTTAATATTTCTAGATCATTTTAATATGCTAATATCAAAAATAATTTTTTAAAATATAAAATAACATTATTTTAATATATTTTTGAATAAAAAAAAACAACAATCATATATTCTCAAATATGCACTCTATGAGTAGCTCTGTTCCTTACAAATGAATTGCCACGTTTATTGATTTCCCTTGTATCTAGTTATCTGGTGATTCTGGGCTCGTGAGATAGCCTTTTAGATTATGTTTTGAAACTATATGTACTATAATAATATATATATATTTTTAAATCTACTTTTACATGAAAACAATCTGATAATATTGTAAAAAATATTAATCTAGAAAAATCATTTTTTCAAAATCATTCTTAAAACGCTACTAGAAAACAAGGCGCGCAGTTCTAAATTAGTTGTTCATCAAGACATATATTATGAGTTTTGGTGTCCCATCAGAATATATCATCAAGCAATGGGTCTCTCGATGTACTTATATCATGCTAAAATGGAGGCTAGTTGAGAAAAGAACAGCATCCAAACTTTAATTTGTAAATGGTGCACTAATCATGGTTCAGGAGTCTATCAATGTCATCATTAGCTACCTAAATTTGAATTTAATTAATTAAACATAATTAGCTAACGACCCTTTGCTTTTCAGCACATATAATGAGTATGAAAATATATCATCTTTCATACTGAGAAACATTAATTATGATTGTTCACATTTAATATATAAAGTTGAGGTTCGAAATATTAAGAGAATAGAACTAATTAAACATAAATATGAAGAATAAAGACAAGGTTCGATCCATGACAGGCTAGTTAATGATTTTTTTTTTTTTTACCCTTCGAGCCATGCAAATTTTGTTTGTTGCACCGATAATTATGCTATGGAATAGTAAACCTATCGCTAGTTTGTGCCACATATGCATAGTGGTGATTGAATTTTTTTGTAGATAACGACAAGGTAAAGAAATTCTCTTGATTGCTTGCGCGTTTTGAGTTGTTTTTCTTTTCTTTTAATCGATGCGGGCGAGCTGACATGAACTAGCTAGGGTTTTTTTGGTTAGAAGAATGATTCGAAGGAGCTGAATCCTTCAGTTTGCTGACCTTAATCTGTCTTCATCAGAAAAGAAGAACAAGCCACCGGCATGTTCTATCGAGAAAAGAATCCAGCAGCCATCACCATTACAGGACAGATGAAGTAGACTCTTACAGGTAGCAAAAGCCAGCGCCAAGAACACCCGCTAATCTTCTCGGCCACGTCAACGGCTGGAAGTTTATATATTACAATCAGATATTCCCTCAGATCACTATCAGAATATATTTTTCTTTCTTTCTAATCTTGATAGAATAAAAGAGTACGAATGAAATATGCAAGGAACGGAGGTACTGGTGTGTTTATATTACGATCAATGGATCTGGAAGAAGGTGATGGAGCTAGCTAGAAGGTGGGTTTGCATATTCAGCTGTTATCAACTGCCTTTTTTTCACAGTTTTCCTTCTTAATTAACACGAAAACATAAAACATAAACATGATCCGGACGTATCGTGATGACAAAGAATTTATAATTTGTATAATATGTTTTGAGTTTCAATTAAAATATAAAACAATTACAATTTTATTTACTCACTTGAATTCATAAAAATATACTTTTTAAAAAATAGAGTTTAACGTCTAAAAAAACTTTGTATTACAAGGTTCGGTAATTAAAGACATTAAGAAATAAACAAGAATATAGAGGCAACTTCAGTAAAAGAAGTCATCATTACAACCGCCCATTTGCCTTAATGCTTTCTTACGCTAGCTATCACCATTAAAATTATGATTAACAATTAGGAAAAAAAACAAAACTAGGAGGGGGTGGGCGATTCACCTTTCATCCACACCCGTTAGATTGTGAATTGTAATTAATTCAAATTTATGCTTGACTTAAAAGAAAATGATTTTCTTGTTTAAGAGAAATTTAAAACCAAGAGAGCAAAGCTGAAAAAGATACAAAAGAGCTTCATCTTTTATGTTTTCCTTAATTATCAATTTCTCTTATTTCAATTTCATCATTTTATGTGTGTATTGATTAAGGTTTTTTGTTGAGAATTTGTAATGATATGTTTTTATGTATTCACCATTGTATCAATTAATTATCATGACATTGGATGAGTGATTTTTTTTTTATATTGTACAACTTCATTTTTTCTAAAAATTAAGAGTAAAATGACAAAAATTGAAGCATGGAAAAACATTGAAGACAAGAGGGAAGAATGTTATAAGCTATCACCAAAACTAGGGCACTAAGAGGGATAAAAGAGAGAGAAAAAGAATGAGTTGTTGAAGTCATATCGAACCTCATAATGCAACACGTGTTGCCTTATAGAGAAAATGAAATGATATCATGATAGATTCAACGAAAACAAAAATGACATCAACCGAATCTTGAATGACTTCTCGTGTACTACTTGGGTTATGAAATTGAGATGATTTCATAATAAATAAATAAAATAAATTACATAAATAAACAAGATAAAATAAATTACAAAGCTTTATTTCCAACAAATTTAATGTTGCAGATTGAAATCGGGAAAAACAAAAACAAAATCCTTAAGATGAGGATGACTTTACAAGAACCAAATCAAATGAGTTGTTAGATAGTAAGATTAAAAAAAAGATAAAAAATATTCGAGTAAACCTTTTATACTCACGACCATATTCATGAAATCAAAATAAAGTCATCGAAAACGAATGAAATTTTTTTTTTAAAAAATAATTTTAAAAGTATTCAATTAAAAATTAACCCAAATAAATAACGAGCATGAACTTGGGTCAATTTATCAAATCCACAATCTAGGGTATAAGATTAGAAGCATCTCATAAAAAACAAATAAAAAAAATACAAAGTCCAATTTTCAACTACTCCAATGTTGAAGATGTAATGCAAGAAAAAAGTTAACATAAATAAGTTGAGTCAATATGGATCAATTTATTAAACTCTTGACCTGGATAATAAAATAAAAATATAACAAAAAACTTCAACCCTAATTTCTAATCTATCTAATTTGAAGGTTAAAATCCTAAAAAAATAAACTAAAATCATGAGACGATATATAACTCAATCTAAAAAAAAATGAAAAACATTATAAAATATAATTTTCAAAACAATATAATATTAAAAAATAAAATTAAAAAAAAACTATAAATAAATTACCTAATATATAATTGTCGTGACGTTTTTACTGTTTCGGCATTGTGAATTGTGAGGTAAGTTATTGTGGATTGTGGCAGTGTGAAGACCGTTGTGTCCTTAATGAATTAGCTGAGCGGATCCACAGAAACACTTACTATTAATATATATTGTTGTGAACTATGAGCGAGATGTTGAGGTAGCCGAGTTGCTCCAAGAAGAGCGACATAATGGTCCTCTGCCGAGAGGGCGTGGGTTCGAATCCCACCCTCAGTATGTTTTTATTTTGCCCACAATAGCTATTCCTAATTATATCTATTGTTGTGAATTATGAGCGAAATGTTGAGGTAGCCGTGATGGTCTACAGCGCGTGCCCTTATGGAAGAGGGAGCGGGTTCAAATCCCGCTTTCAACGTAATTTTTTTCGTTTCTTGCCTTTTTTTTTCTTTTTCATTATGTTTTTTTTCTGGGATTTATTTATTTATTTATTTTCTGGTTATTTTTTTTTCTTTTTTTTCCCACTTATATATAAATATTATTTATTTGTTTTTTTTTATAATTGGGGTGCCTAGATTAACTTAAGCGCACCATGATTAATCCTTGAATTCAATTTTTTTTGATAGCTATTTTTTTTCCTGATTATGTTTTTTTTTTTTCATTTTTTTCCATGAAATATTTTTTTATTTTTCTTGGAAATGTGATTGATTTTTTTTTAAAAAAATATTTTTTTGTTTTGAAATATATTAAAATGATAATTGTTTTTTTAATTATTTTTAACATCAACACATGAAAATAATCTAAAAGCATTAAAAAATACAATGTTTGGACAATATTTATTTTCTGTCCGTATTTATACATTTATGCTTTTAGATTATTATTTTCTTTATTCATTTTTTGTCAGGGTTTTATTTTTATTAGGTTCCGTTTTGAAATTTTAATTTATGTTGGTGATAATTTTAAAATTAATATTGCTTTTTTTTCCCTTTGCTCTTTTTTTTGTGTGTTTTCTGTTATTTTATCTTTTTTTTGGATCATATAATTTTATGATTTTATTGTTTACGCAATAATAATGATAATTTTAGTAATTATTTTTTTTTATTGTTTTTTTGTTAAAATGTTTTGATTTTTTGAGGTGATTTAATGATTTTAATTATTTGAGCAGTAATGTTGATAATAATTTTAACTGTTATAGTAATGAAAATGACGATAACGTAGAGATGGATTTTCAATTTATGTTTTCATCTTTTTATGGATAGAAAACTAACTACTTATTTTTATTTGATTATTGCAGGTCTTCTCACAATTTATATTTTATTTTTAAATGTGATTTAAATTAAATTATAAAAATGAACTAATCTTAATACAATGAATTTAATAATTCAAATATCCGAATCTTCTTATTTTTTTAATAATGATGATAATTTTATGTTGGTTATTTCATTAAAACCTATTAAATAGATAAATTTATATCAATTTAAAATTCATATATTTTATAAAAAACTTACACTTCACAATAATTCTGCACGAATTTATTATTTTGATTAAATTTATATTATAACAAAAAAAAAGCACACAATTAAGAAAAAATATGTTAAAAAAATATGGTGCCGCCCGCGACGAGACGCAGGGGCACTGGCTAGTTATAACATATACTAAAAGAGATCAGACTATTACTGTATACTGTGAGAGCTTTCACTGTGGATTTCAATAGTTCCTTCGATTTGTTGTTTTGCTTTTTCTTTTTCTTTTTTTTTCTGTGTTTTGGTGGCTGGATTCTTTACATTTTTGCGCTGAACAAACTGCATTTTATCTTATTAGCAGCAAAGCATCAACAATGTTCAAATCGATAAATCAACAAAAGAGAGGAAGAGCTCCAACTCCAATCCCACCAAAAAGAAGACAAACCAATTCCAACCTCAGCATAAAACGAAAATCACAAGCCTGCAGAAGCCAAAACTGATCGAACAACCTTGAACCAGACCTAAAACTTGGGATCACAAAAAAACAGAAAAATGAAGGAGTTCCAGAAGATCAAATAGCCTAAAAAACATAAAACATACATTATTTATGATCATTTGAAAAATGCTATTTTTTTATTAGTTTTTTATTTTATTTTCAAGTCAAATGATTTTTTTTCAGGTTATAATTTTTATTTTTGTTTTATCATTTATTTTATTTTTTATTTGCTCTTTTATTAAAGTTTTTAGGTTTTTTTTTATTTTTTTATTTAATTTTTTTTTCATTATTAACGTAGTAGTAATACTTTTAGTTTTTTTTTCTATCTTTCGCTTTTGTTAATGTTTTTGAGTTTTTTTTTCTCGGGGTAATTTAATAATTTTTATTGTTTTAGCAGTAATAGTTATGATAATTTTAGATGTTAAGGCTTTAATATTTCTTTTGCTATAATATGATGTGTTAATGTGTTTCATTATATCAAACCTTGCATGTATAGATGTTATATTTTTTATTATTTATTTTATTTTTTTGTTTGCTCTTTCGTTAAAGTTTTTAGGATTTTTTTACTCTTTGATTTAAATTTGTTTTTCCATCATTAACGCAGTAATTATAATAATAATTTTAGTTTTTTTTTCTTTCTTTTTTGTTAATGTTTTTTATTTTTTTTCTCGGGGTAATTTAATAATTTTTATTGTTTTGACAGTAATAGTAATGATAATTTTAGATTTAAGACTTCGATGTTGCTGTTGTTATAATAGGGCGTGTTGATGTGTTTTATTATATTAAACCTTGCATATATAGATGTTATATTTTATTTTTGAACTGTCAAATTTTATTAATTACTTCAATCTCAATAATTATAAAAATTATTTACCAAACCTGCAATGTAGTGCGGGCAATCTAACTAGTAGATACTATTTTAGTAGCGTTACCTTGTTATTTTTGCTTTCTGTCTCTGCCTGTTTTTTCTTCTTCTCACATAAGTACACTTCGCTACATATTTTTGAAAGTACAAAATATTTTATTTATTTCAATAAGTAAAACCAGTATGTATTATTCTTAATACAATTTTTTTATTGGACGATACCTTTTCAGGTGAGTTTATATATTAATCTATATTAAATTAATTTCTGTATGATTAAATTTAAAAGTACACCATTAGTATGGTGAGATGTATTGAAATAATATTTTATAATTTTTGTGAGATACTCATTTGAAGACTTAACCCTTGACATTTTCAATGGAAACCGACTGTAGATTTTTGTGGGGTTGGACAAATCATTTTTGGGGGACACTTTTGAGGTGCATTTCCGCTGCTAAACTTTTGGTGATACACTTGTACGGTCACACTGTTCTGTATCATTTATCATGCGTCAGGCCGGTCCCATCTCCATCTGGCTTCGTAATCAGTACAGCGGGATTCTTTTTTACAGCTTAATTATTACGAGTTCTGTAACGTTTATTAAAGTCTTACAGCCATAATATATATTTTTTTTTAACAGTAGCCATAATATAATCTTAATGCAGTACCTTTCAGATTGTTTTTTTAATATATATATATATATATATATATATATTTAATTTCTTGTAAAAAAGCTTTTAAATAGCATAGCAACCAACAGTTTCAGCACATTAGTTTAGTGACCTCTGCATGTATATGCGATAATTCTTATGTATGTGTTGGAAGCTCCTCGGGGGAGTCATCATTTGAATATTCTGATTAAAATTGTTTTTAAAAATATTTTTGTTAAAAATTATATTAAAATAATATATATTTTTTTAAAAATTAATTTTGATATTAACATATTAAAAAATAATTTAAAAATACTAAATTTTTTTAAACTTTTTCATAAACACTTTACAAAAACACTCCGTGACACCCCGGAAGAGGAAAGAAGTGAAACCTCCACAGAGGAAGAAAAGTATCGGTTACAAATCACGAAGAGCTGATGATCCATCAACTGACATTCGATGAAAACTCAATAATTCAGTCGCTGAGAAAAACAAAGGCATGTAGTAATTGAATCTGCTAAGTAAAAGAGCTTGAAACTGCAGTCATCGGCAATGGGAGGAAACACACCTTCGGAGGGATCCTTGGCATCCATGGATCCTTGCATGCGAATCATTCACCAATCTGGGCTTTCATGGTGGTTGACATTGTTAAGTGTTCAGAAAAATTTAAAGGTGGTAAAGTGGATTGGTGCAAACTGGTTTGGGAACCAGTTCTTCACATCCCTAAACACAGCTTCGTTTCATGGCTTGCTTTGCCTGTGAGATTGTGTGCTGTGCATCAGGAACGATGAATTTTTTTTTTAATTTTTTTTTTATTGCGATCTCTCTAAAAAGGAGTGGCTACTATTTGGCGGAAGTGCGGTTTGTGTTGGACTGTGGAATGGGGAGTTTGTCGGGGCTAAATGCAACTTGCAAAAGAAGATGCTTCGTGCCTGTTCTTCTCAGATTGAGTTGGAATGCTACTTCTCTTTACGACATCTACAAAGAACATAATAAAGAGTTCATGATATTATTAATGAATTGCTACTGTAATCAGCAGCTGTTTAATAGCAGCGATTTTCATTAATGGTTAATTTGTTCTTTTTTTTGCTATTTTCCCAAAAATTTTCCTGTCCCATGTAATATATATGCTCGAAACTTTCACTAACCCTTGGTTGTCTGGTTAAAAAAACTCCTGACAACAGTAGCAATGTACAGACGGTGGTGATTAACCTTATTATGAACGGCGATGAAATACAGAGTACAGACGATAGCAACTGGATAAAAAATAATGATAACAAGCTACTACTATGGCTACTTTCAACACTGCGTGTTTCGTACTCCCATCGGTAATGTCCTGGAATGGGGTGCGTCTGTGCTGTCTATTTATTGCATGTAAATCTATCATTTTTGTTGTTGTTGATTTACCAGGAGTCCACTGTATTTGTTTCGAGTTTTGAAAGTAAAAACGAGCTAATAATTTCTATATATCCATATGCAATATTTTAAGTAAATCCTTAACCTAAATTATTTTCTAATAATTCCTTCACGAGAACTTATTTTCTTGTATTTTTTTATTCTGTCCCTTCCATTTCAGGGTTTGAATATAAATATTTTTATTGTGAAATTCAAGTTTAAAATGATGGATGATCTTTCAGGAAGAAAGAGAGGAGAGATTTATAAGACTATTTTTAGAAAAGTTTGAAAATCAAAATAGTTTAGGTTCATATGAAAATGTCTAGGCCTTGTACTGTTGGCACGCAAAAATTTAGAGAAAAAATAATGATAAAAGCAATATATTTAAGTGGGGATTTCGTTTGCATAATGAATATGTGCATAAATTTTGTGTAAAATAACACAAAAACATAACTCCCACCAATGGTAAAATGGATGCATCAATAAGTGAGTAACACGCGGCATGTTGCATCTCAAATTGACATGACCTGAGATGTAAGTAATGATCGAGTTAGGTTAGCTAGACACAAGTTTAGGGGTTTAAGCTTTGAATAGCAATATAATAATAATAATAATAACTAAATTAAGTTAAATAATTAACTGAAAAACTAACCATGGTTAAGAAAACCACCAAGTTGGAGTACACTGTTCTCTGCTCCTCTTGTTGTCACTCATCAATACTCACATGATGAGTGAGAGGAATAAGTTTTAGAGAATCAAATGCTTTTTATAAAGACATCATCCCATTTGTAGTCTCATATCTCAAGGAAAGAAATCTGAAAAATAACATCTTTCAGTGGAAACTGCGAAAGCAAGGCCAAATAAGGTCTGTTAATGCCATACTTTCTCTCTCAACATATAGAGGGAGAGAAGAAGAATCTTTTTGGTCGCTGTTAGTCTATCAATACCTATATCGATGTCTCTCTGAAACTTGATAGGTAAGTTCTTGTAATCTTCTTCTTCACTGTCACTAAAGTTACTGTCTTTTCTTGAGTTTTTGCTCTTACATGGTGCATGCTATTGCCAGCTACTTTCTGTTACTTTTACTCACATACCCGTTTGCATGTTTTTGAGTTTTGATGCATGTTCTCTTTATGGGCTCAAAGAGGTCATCTCCAGCTCCATTTGAAGCTGTGTTCTTCAATTGATGGTTTGGTTTGTGCATTTGGAGTGTTCATATAATTAATTTGATCCGTCTTGTTGTTGGATGTTTTTGGTATTGGAGATTAGAGGTACGTAATTGTGTCAATATTGGGTGTTGATTTTATCAGATTTTAACATATGGGTACTTATGTTTGTAGTAAACTCAACTTTTCTTCATGTTTTCAGTTTTTTGTCTCTTGAGTTTGATCAATAAATGTTGAGTTTTTCTTCTCTCTTTTAATTTCTGATGTGTTTCCCTGTGCATATGAGTATTTGTGTCTTCATTTTGTTGGAATTGTTTGATTTTTGCAAAGCATGGAATCTGTCTTTAGGAGGGCATCAAAAACAATAATAAGAGCGAGTCTTAATTTCTTATTCTGGTGGAGAATATTTTGGGATTGTAATGGGTATAGAATCTCTTAAGATGTTTAATTCCTTAAGTAGAACATGCTTCAGCTAGGAATTCTAAAGAAGGCAAAAGATTGCATTTTCTGGAATAATTGGTACGCATTATATTTCAAAGTTTTTTTTTTTTTTTTTTTGTAGAGTTTGTTCTGCATAACTTTGAGAAGAACAGCACTTCTTTATCCGTCCTTCGCGATGGTTTCAAGGTCATATTCCAACCTCTTAGATCTTGCTTCCGGTGATGCTCCAATTCCAAGTTTTGGTCGTGAGAGGAAGAGGTTTCCTCGAGTGGCAACTGTTGCTGGAATACTGAGTGATCTAGATGATGAAAAAAGTGTTGGCTCTGATGCCCCCTCTTCTGTCTCTCTAGAACGGATGATTATTGTGGGGAACCAGCTTCCCCTTCGTGCACATCGAAGTCCAGATAGCAGTGGAGGGTGGTGCTTTAGCTGGGATGAGGACTCACTTCTCCTACAACTCAAAGATGGTCTTAGAGAAGATGTTGAAGTTATCTATGTTGGTTCTCTTAAAGAAGAGATTGAACCTAGTGAGCAAGACGATGTAGCCCAAACATTGCTTGAGACTTTTAAATGTGTCCCGGCATTTATCCCTCCTGACATTTTTACTAAATTCTATCATGGATTCTGTAAGCAACATCTATGGCCTTTATTTCATTACATGCTCCCCTTATCACCGGATCTTGGTGGCCGGTTTGATAGATCCCTTTGGCAGGCTTATGTTTCTGTGAACAAAATATTTGCGGACAAAGTAATGGAAGTGATTAACCCTGACGATGATTATGTGTGGGTTCATGACTACCATTTGATGGTTTTGCCATCATTTTTGAGGAAGAGATTTAATAGGGTGAAGCTTGGGTTCTTCCTTCATAGTCCATTCCCATCATCTGAAATATATAGGACACTTCCTGTAAGGGATGAACTTCTGAGAGCACTTCTGAACTCTGACCTTATTGGTTTTCATACATTTGATTATGCAAGGCATTTCCTCTCTTGTTGCAGTAGAATGCTTGGTCTTTCTTATCAATCCAAGCGAGGTTACATAGGGCTTGAATATTTTGGTCGGACAGTCAGCATCAAGATTCTCCCTGTTGGGATTCATATCGGCCAGCTCCAATCTGTGCTGAATCTTCCCGAGACAGAGTCTAAGGTCGCAGAGCTACATGACCAGTTTAGGGGTCAAACTGTAATGCTAGGGGTTGATGACATGGACATCTTTAAAGGAATCAGCTTGAAACTTTTGGCAATGGAACAGTTACTCACACAACATCCTAATAAGAGGGGTGAAGTTGTTTTGGTTCAAATTGCAAACCCAGCAAGAGGCCGAGGAAGGGATGTACAGGAGGTCCAGTCTGAAACTAAGGCTGCAGTGAGGAGGATCAATGAGACATTTGGAAGTCCAGGATACACTCCAGTGGTTTTGATTGACAGGCCACTTCAGTTTTATGAGCGCATTGCTTATTATGCAATTGCAGAGTGTTGTCTTGTTACGGCAGTGAGGGATGGGATGAATCTGATACCCTATGAGTATATCATTTGTCGACAAGGAAATGAGAAGCTCAATGAGACATTAGGAATAACTCCATCTGCCCCAAGAAAGAGCATGCTGGTTCTTTCGGAGTTTATTGGATGCTCCCCATCACTGAGCGGTGCAATCCGAGTAAATCCATGGAATATTGATGCTGTGGCTGAAGCTATGAATTCTGCCCTGATAGTCCCTGAGCCAGAAAAACAGATGCGACATGAGAAGCACCATAGGTATGTGAGTACGCATGATGTTGCATATTGGGCACATAGTTTCTTGCAGGATCTTGAAAGGTCATGTAGGGATCATGTGAAGAAGAGGTGCTATGGAATTGGTTTTGGTTTAGGATTTCGAGTCGTTGCTTTGGATCCAAATTTCAAAAAACTTTCAGTTGAACACATTGTTTCTGCTTATAAGAGGACCAAGAACCGAGCGATTCTTCTGGATTATGATGGTACTATGATGCTGCCAGGTTCAATTAGTAGGACTCCAAATATGGAGACTGTTGGAGTCTTGAACAGCTTGTGTACAGACCCTAAGAATGTTGTTTTCCTTGTTAGTGGGAGAGACAGGGAGACTCTTACTGAATGGTTTTCTTCTTGCGAAAAGCTTGGCATTGCTGCAGAACATGGTTATTTTGTGAGGTACAAATTGTCTTTTCTAACTCCATTTCAATTTGATCTTGATCTCCCTACTTGAAAATGTGATCTTTGACTTACACCCTTGGTTCTTTCAGTGATGTCTGGTTATGTGAAGGAGAAAAAATGGACAATGTGGCTTAGATTTTCCACATGTTCAACCAATGGTAGTCTTATATCTCAATGTTGTGCAGTTAATGTTTGGATTCGTGCTATATCCATCATTATGGAACAACAGTTCGATGGCTTTTGACATTGCTGAAAGAAACAGCACTGTTGTTGTGCTGTGAATTTCAGCATGGCTAAAATGCAATGCATATTTATAACTTATCCACATTCTACAAACCCTCATAGAGGAAGTTTCAAACCAAGGGTAATGCATGAGATACAATGATGATATGCATGCTATATTATTCGGCTTAGGTATCTAATTAAATCACTCTAGCTGTCCTTGCTATCATAAGTGAGCTTCCCTTAGCGACAACAATTCTTAGATTGTAATAGACTGTTAGAAACATCTATCACAACCTAGGAATTAGCTATTTGTGACTGTTTGACTTGAAGATAATGTATATTGACCAAAGTATTCAACAGATGTGCATGTTTAATTTTTTGATGGGTGAATAGGCACATTCCCTTCGCTGCACTATGAAGTTATCACGAACCAAAAAGAAAACTAAATTTAATTACCTATGAGTTTAGGCATGGATGGGCTATCTCAACTGGGTAACAGACAGAGCAAGGGTAACTAATGTTAGCATTTACAAAATCTTGCCACATTTTGAAAGCTCCCTGCTCTCTGTTGAATTATTCTGTCTTTAGATCAACAATGTAGATATGAGGTATCTACTGTGATTAATCTAATTTAGACTAATTCATGCAAAAGAAGCCTAGTTCTTTCTTCACTCTCCGATTTGAGTTCAGCGTTTGGCTACAGGACTGATCATGATGCAGAATGGGAAACATGTGTATCTGTACCAGATTTTGATTGGAAAAGTATTGCTGAGCCAGTGATGAAACTATACACTGAAACAACTGATGGTTCTGCCATTGAGGCGAAAGAGAGTGCACTTGCTTGGAATTACAAGTATGCAGATCCAGATTTTGGTTCGTGCCAGGCTAAGGAGCTTCTAGATCACCTGGAAAGTGTTCTTGCCAATGAGCCAGTTACTGTCAAGAGTGGTCAACACATTGTAGAAGTTAAACCCCAGGTTAGTGCAGCTCTGTTCCTGTATCTACCCTTGTGATTGTTACCTTCTGTTGATATTTACTTTTTATTTAGAAAAAGGTACATGTTCCTTGGTGCCTAGAAATCAATTGCAGATTTGGGTGCTGTACCCTCTTTAACTCACAAATATACCATGCTACCTTCAAATCACATGCATTTTGATGAAAGCCAAAAACCAAGTCTTAACAGCTTGTACTAAAATGAAAAGATGAAATACCTCCAAACCATGCAGACCTAATTACAAGAAATCCGAAGTTGATTTCTGTTCTTTCCCTTCGTGTAGACAGGGTGGTTTATCGAACTGATTAGCAGGTTCATGATAAATGATAAAATTTTGACTGTAGAAGTCTGCATAAAAATGTGTCATCCGCAGTTCTTTGATTAATTTTCTCATGGATCCTGAAATATCATTTCCTTTTTTTTTTTGAGAAGATCTAAACGCGGTGCCAACTAAACCTATGTTTCAGCTTTGTTATTGTATCTCATGTCTATTACCACCTGACAGGGTGTTAGAAAAGGTCTTGTGGCCGAACGCCTCCTAGAAACAATGAAACAGAAGGGAAAGCTTCCTGACTTTGTCCTGTGCATTGGGGACGACCGGTCTGATGAGGACATGTTTGAGGTGATATCGAGTGCAAGATCTGGCCCCGCTCTCTCCCCAGTTGCTGAAGTGTTTGCATGCACTGTTGGCCGAAAACCCAGCAAGGCCAAGTACTACTTGGATGACACTTCTGAGATTTTAAGAATGCTACAAGGTCTTGCCAGTTCTCTGGAGCAGGATGCCAGAAGTGCCCCCCCATCCTCTCAGCAGGTGATTATTGACAGGGAGTAATCATCCCCTTGTCTCCTGGTTTTGTGTCTTGTCTATGTATATATTGAAAATGTTCTACGCTTGAGGATTTCATCAACCCCTCTGGGGCATTTACGTTGTTTTCAGAATGATGTTTCGAGGTTTAGGTCTTGTGTCTGTCCATTACATGGATAGCTTTTCCAGCTTTCGTTGCACAGTAGCTTTGCCATAAAATTGACAAGTGAGTTTGCGGTTGAAAAGTATACTCTGCCGAATCTAACCATCACCAGAACTCATGTTAGGGAACTATTTCTGATTGAGTGCAGATGCACTTCTGCCTCCATTAATGGGAATATTCCCTCCATCTTTGCAAAGAAAAAAATCTCCGTAGCTGAACGTGTTAGTTTCAATATGGGTACAATTTAGAGTTCTTTTTTGTATTGAAATATTATTTTAAAATATTTCATCAGTTTAATATAAATAAGAGATATTAATTCAATAGATTTATAAATAAAATACATTTTAGAAAACAAGTAATTAGTAATGCTCAGGCAGATCACGTAACAGCAAGGATTATCAATTAGAATTGCATCCAATCTAAGCTCTCATTTGACAGCAAGGAGTCCAATGACAGTAATGCTGATTTCATATCATCTCACAGGCTTAAACATCTGTCATCGTTTATAGCAGCTGGGCCGACAGATGTTCCAGTTTGGAACTTTTGAAATGTTTTTGCTTTTTAAATGCCTTTTGAATTGTTATTTTTATCTAAATAAATATTTTTTTATGGTTTGATATGATTTTTTTTTCAAAATCATTTTAATTAAAAAAACAGTATATTTCATATCGGTACCAGTTTTCTCTGTTCAACTTAACTTTTTCAAATTGATCGACTATGGATTGAAGGGAAAAAAAACAGGGAGGAAAGCTATCCCATTTGAAGTGATTGATTCAAAACAAGCATTATTAATTGATTGGTATACCATTTTTACGCTCACATTGAAGACAAATTTCTTGGCCATCACATATCGATACTTTTCTTTTCTGGTTTTCAAATGAGCTCAGTTTTAATAAAACATTGCCAAAAAATATTTAGTAACAATGATTTGATGCAGTATAAATCCCACAATTATAATTACTTTATAATTTTATTTGCAAAATACTATCATCTTTACTTTAGATTTATTAATAAAATAAAGGTTTTATTAAAAATAAATATATTTACATGTGATGTATACTAACAAAAGTATGGTTCTTCACGTCAAAAAATATATAGAGCTTATACACTAAGGGCAAGTTCAATGACAAAAGCCATTTTGGAGAGCCAAGTTTGTAAAATGGCTATTTGAATAGTGTATATATGACTTTTTTGTTGATGTGTACTCCAATGGTAAAAGTCATTTTAGAGAGCCATTTTTTTATACTATTTAAAATAAAGTTCAATTATTTTGTATATAGTTTAATTATACAATTAATAGGAGTAAGTTATAAAATTAAATAATTGCTTTCAAGAAACCCTCTAACAATATAATTATTAATTTTGTATATAATTTTTTACTCTCTTCTTTAGATATTTTTGAATAAAAAATAAATAAATATTTTTGATATAATTATATTATTTTCTACTATTAATATTTTGTATATACATTATTTGTGTGTGTATAAAAATCCTCTTCAAAATTGATTATTATTTCTCTCTTTCCTCTTTTCTTTCCGTTTGTCTTTCGACTTAAGGAAAAATGACTGAATCAATCGAGTTTATTCCCATTCGCTGCACCTCTCCTAGCAGGTACTCCTTTTTTTTTTTTTTTCCATTTCATTCTCTTCCGCTCCATCAGAGTCCCAAACTTTCTGGCAACTTTGATGGATTTATGAAATTGGTTTTTGGAGATTTTTGGACTCTCTGTTGTTTGAAGGGTTTATTTCTTAAAAGAGTTTGAACTTTTTTAGTTGATTTAGCATATTTTGGAATCTGGGTTTTTTGTGGTTGTTTAGTGAAATCATCACATTATAGTTTTTTTTGAGATTTTTGGCAGGGTTTCGTGAATAAGAAAGTTTAGAATTGATCATAGAAGCAACAGTAGCAACTTTGTTGAAAATTATTTCAATGTTAGAAAGTATATCATGAAGAAGAGTATAAAGCTTGACAGAAGACGAAGGAGAAGAAGATCGATGAAGAGTTTTAATTAGTTTGTACAGTATTCCTACAATATATCTATATTATTTTACTTTTAGCTTTTTTGATGAAAACATGTAGAAATAGCTGTTGTCAATGAGAACATCCATTTTACCTCTTCAAATGCCTCTTATGTCGGAGAAGTGAAATCTTAAAAAAAGAGCAAAAGTACTGATATTTGCCTTTGGTTCTTCATATGCATGCTCCATTGGACTTGTTCTAACAAAAGTATGTTTCTTTAGGCGAACAAATATAGCTCATAATTATTATTTTTTTATTTTCATGTCTTTTGGCAGTAATCATTTGTTTTTGTGTGATTATACTATTCAGCTGATGGATGGGTAAGCCCAGTTTTTAATTTCTCTATTTTCTACCACCAAGACATCATCAGCGCAATATATTTTGATCTATGATTCTTGCGACTCAAGATTTCATATACCTGCCAAGCAACTACTAAATTAATCTGAATAAATTGTTACCAACATGTAGAGGTGACACATGTTAAGAAACTAATATAAAACCTAAAAATATAATTTATATTATTATTTAACTTATTCTCTTAATGAAAACATTTTGAGCTTAAAAGTTGTATATGTCTATATTATCCTGTGTTTGATTTATATCAAATAGAATATGGGTGGTGAGATTCGAACTCGTGACCACTAGGTTAATAAAGTTTTGATACCATATTAAAACATCTTCTCATCTAAAAATTTAAATTTTTAGATAAAATCTTAAAATATAATTTATATTACTATCTAACAACAATACATGCTGGGAACGATAAGTCAAAAATATGAGAACGACATATCTGAAATCACTGTTGTAACATCAGGACACGAGTTTGTTTGATACAGAAACATCAACTGGAGAGGTCATAACAACAATCACAAGTGATATCATTGTCCTGCAAGATGCCACTTCCAAAAACTTATTGGTTTTTTTTCAAGCATCGCTCTACACCTCCACGAGCGCCGCCATATTTTTATTGTAAAAACTGTGTTTTACATTTTTTTTCAAAATTTATTTTGTATCGAGCAATTCTGGGGGAAAGCAAGCGCATCTGTAAATTTCAGAACATGCCTTAATTTGGGAGGCAAGTTTGGCCATCTCAAATTAATTTGAAGACAATATGAAAACATTTACTGCCAACCATCACTTTATTCATCAAAGTACCATTTTAGATGCATTTCAATCCATGTCCCGTATGTCATTTCAGCTTTGATGAGTCGGGACGTGCCTATTTATTTTTTGATGGCTGTTGAGCTCCGTGTTTAGTAGCTGAGATTTTCTTGAAGAAACAATGACTAGCAAAGAGGAAACCTTAGCCTGTTACTCTCCTTTTCATTTATGTTCTACCTTTCTAGATAGTTATCGCACATAGGAAGAAGCCTCTATAAGCAAATTCACTAGATTACTTTCATTTACATTTCTACGATATTTATGCAACTCTCGAAACATATCCCTACAATCAGCAACAGAAGATAAAGATAATCTTCAATGTACAAGGTAAAGATTAGTTCAAATTCAAATTCAAATGCACAGTCCTGACTCCATCTGCTACTGCTCTTCCTGCAGACCAGGAGGTGGTCGGTTCTGTCCAGCATCCCCCATCAAGATGGACTGCCTTGTGCAAGTCCAATCTTGTTCTTAAGGTCTTCAAAGCGATGACCTGAGAGAGACTTGGTTAAGGCATCTGCGAGTTGATCATCAGAAGAGACATGAAAAACTCTAAGGATTCCAGATCGAACTCTTTCACGTATAAAATTAAAGTCACTTAAGACATGTTTCATCCTTGAATGAAAAACTGGGTTTGAGCTTAATTGTGTTGCACCGATATTATCATAGTAAAATCACTGGAACTTGGTTAACCTGGCATTGGAGCTCATTCAGTAACGAATATACCCAGCTGATTTCTGATGCTGTGTCTGCCACCAAACGATATTCAGCTTCCGTTGATGATCGCGCAATGGTTTGTTGTTTCTTTGAAGACCATGAGACAGGATTCTTGCCAAGATATAGAATGTAGGCACTGGTTGAAGAGAAGTCATCCATGTTTCCCCCCCAATCTGCATCGGAAAAGGCATGCAATTGAGCAGGAGATTGATGCATACAGAACAAGGCCCTCAGTGCTGCTGCTCGAGAGATAGCGTAATAATCGTTTGACAAGCTTCCAATGAGCAATCGTGGGTTTGTGCATGAATTGAGACAGCTTGTTCACAACGAAAGGTAAGTCTGGTCTGGTAAGTGAAAGGTATTGTAGACTTCCAACCGTGGCTCGCTACTCAGATGGATCGGTGAGAAGTGTTCCCATTGCAAGAGTTGGTGGAGGACCAGACGGTAATGGAGTGCCAACAGGTCGTGAGTCACTCATGTTTGTGCGCTGCAGAAGATCCTGAATATACCTGTGCTGAGAGAGGAGTAACCCGTGAGGATGTTGTTGAACTTCAACACCAAGAAAATAAGTTAAAGGACCTAAATCCTTCAAGGAGAACCTGTGAGCTAGACTGTGAACAAAGAGATTAACTGTATCGTTGTCATCACCGGTGATGATAATGTCATCGACATATACCAATAAATAAATGGGATGGCCATGATCTTTTAAAATGAATAGCGAAGTATCATTCACTGAGTTTGTGAAGCCTGAGGAAAGCAGAAAGTTTCGTAGTCCATGATACCACGCGCGAGGAGCCTGATTGAGCCCATGGATGGCTTTTCGCAGTTTGGAGACAAAATATGGTCTGTCTTTGCCTATAAAAGCTGGTGGTTGTGCCATGTACACATCCTCGTGTAGCGTCCCTTGTAGGAACGCGTTGTTGACATCTAGTTGTCGCATCCTCCACCCTTTACTCACAACAATAGACAGGACTAGACGCACTGTTACTCCTCTCTCACAGCAATGGACAGGACTAGGCGCACACAGGAAGAAGCCTCTATAAGCAAATTCACCAGATTACTTTCATTTACATTCCTACGGTATTTATGCAACTCTCAAAACATATCCCTACAATCAGCAACAAAAGATAAAGATAATCTTCAATGTACAAGGTAAAGATTAGTTCAAATTCAAATTCAAATGCACAGTCCTGACTCCATCTGCTACTGCTCTTCCTGCAGACCAGGAGGTGGTCAGTTCTGTCCATCAGCCTTGATGCAAGCTTTCGTTCTGAGAAAAATCCCACTAGCAGTATTGTTGCTGAAGAATTGGAGCCTACGAGGCCAATAAATTTTTCATGGAAAAGACAGTGTTCAGTGGTTGGCCTGGAAAGGATTTATGGGATATTTGGTACCATTTGTTCATGTATTACTGGAACCCAAATGCCACTTTTCGCACTTGGAATATCTCAGTCTCTTGTAGCCTATTACCTGGATTGGCCTACAAAGTTCCTATACACCATTTGTTTTCTTTTTTAACTTTGCATCATGAGACACTGAGTTCACATTTAAAGATTTTCAAGATGAGCTTCTAGGCTTTGAAAACATTTCGGAAATCAATCAGTCTACTCATATTTCAGATAATGGCCTCTTTGCCTTTGCTGCAAGTAAAACGAAACTGCCAGTCTCTATAATAAAGCCAAAACCATCCAACCCTCGTGCTCCATAGGATACCAGATCCATCCCTTCACAAGTTCAGAACACCCGTCCCATCTGTCTGATCTGTGGTAAAACTGGACACATTGCTATTGATTATTTTTATCGTTTTTGACTATTCCTATCAGGGCAGGTATCCTCCTCAGGATCTAGTAGCTATGGTTGTTGACACTAATGCCAAATATGACAATCAAATGTGGTTCATGGATAGCGGGGGGAATGAACATATCACCTCCAATGCATCTATACTCACCACTCAACAGCCTTTCCGTGAGTCCAATTCTATTACTGTCGGCAATGGTTCAGGTTTGCAAATCCAAAAATCAGCTCTTCATCCTTTCGATTAAGTCACTCCAATTTACATAAAAAAATATTAACTGCTAGTGGTTTTATTGTGACAGGCAGAATTCTACTGCAAGTTGTGGTAGAAACTTGCCTATATTCTTGACCAGCAAGAACTCCCTGACCAACCAAATATCCATTCTGTTAGCAATTTGAACGAGTCTCTTTAGAACAAGTTTGTTCTGTACTTTACTAACTCACAGTTACAATCTATATCTATAAATATAATAGAATCATTTATGGAAAAGGTAGATTAGCCATGCTTCATCTCATATTCATCTGTCCATGTTTTATAGTTCTTACAATTTCACATATCTATTCAAAAACTCTCCATGAAAGGTTATGGTGGAAACTTGAGGATAGTGAGGAGAAAGTCCTTGACCTTTATGCCTGTGAACTTGTGGAACCTTACTCGAGGTCAGATTGCAGGCATATCCTATGGTTTATGGGCTTGCCTTATGGTACATCCCTTTGGCTTCACGTAGATTAGATAATTAATAGCTTAGGTGGTACCTATTGAAAGCTGCTGTTACTTGATCATTATTTCTCATAAGAAATGAAACGCGAAAATGTGATGGAGGTGCTTCATTCTTGGGATGAAGTTGGGGATCTATAATACTTTTGTATGTCTGCTTGTATCTTTATGTATTCTTTTCCCTTGTCTGATTTTAAAAAAAAATAATAAAAAAACAAATTTGAAGTGAATTGCTCTAAATAGGATTGTTCTCTAATAGTTCTATTGATATTGGGCTACTTGAATTTGGATTGGCAATGCAACTGAATGATATTACATGTGATTTTTATTGTCTGCTCGTGGGTCAACTTTGAGCCTAAATTTGCATCTCTTCCTTGCATGAAAAAATAATTTTATCGTGTGTGATTTTAAATCTTAGAACCCGATCTTTTTAAATTGCCCAACCATGTTATGTACAAGAAGCTATGTTTGATTTAGTTTCTAAGCATTTTGTGTCAATTTGTATCTTTCCAAAGAGAAACCTTCTCATTCCCTTGCACAACTACTTCTTGTTCTGCGATATCTTAAGGCTATGGTTATTCAATAACGCAAATGGGAACAAACAATTAACTGAAATAATGTTTGGTGTGGTCCGGATATTTAGAAATTGTGGGCTGTAGCAGGAAACAATGTGAACCTGAAAGTATGAAAAGAAATATAAATTTCAATTTGATTGATTTATTTGCAGAAGTTTGCTTGGCTGAAGTAATTAACGTCGACAGCTCGTCAAATTCTTTTTAACTTTGATGCTAAGTAATGCTATGATCTCACCTTCTCTTACAGCAAGTAATTACATCCAAGAGAGGAGTAATTACAAAGAATGCATACTGCATGCAACTGGTTTCTCTGCATCGACCAACTTTTTTTCTTTTTTCTTCTTCAAATTTTCACACTACATCGTAGCTAATTCAAGAAATATTCCTTCGTGTGGACGACAATCTAAGTCGCAGAAAATGGAGCCATCGAGGTGCTGTGGCGTGTGAAGCACAATCTTCAATTATTAACAGCAGCTTAGATGTTAATTGTAGATTGTCGTTTGCTTACTTCTTTCTAGGTCACTTGACTTTTCCAAATCCTTGCACTTCAAGTTCGTTGGCAAGGTCTGATCCATATAAATGATGATCACAGATGAACCACGTGCAATACACGTGTAAAACTCCAGAATAGATAAAAGATACAAGGTCGTATTTCTCGTTAAAATTGTCTCTAAACAAACAAACAAAATGAAATGTATATTACTGTAACATATACCATATAATAGCATCTTTCCGAGTTTTATTTTATGAGAGAAAACCCTATTTCTGGAAAGTACATTTTTAATTATCCCAAACTCTTATAAGAGATGCATGTTCTCATTCGAATTTGAGATCTGCTATGTAAATCATAAACATCACCTCAGCACAAATCTCAAACAATTGCCATTAAAATTCAATTTCATTGTAGTGTCACATATTATTATTATTATTATTATTATTATTATTAAAATTCAATTTCATTGCAGTGTCACATATTATTATTATTGTTATTATTATTGAAAGGATAGTAACAACTACCTAATAAGTAAGTTGGATAGAAACAACACCTACAAAAGGGTAACGCTATCTCAACATTGTATGCGTGTATATATTTGATTTAATTGAATGAAATTTAGCTATCTTATAATCTCATTTTTTTTAAACTCTTTTAATTATTTTTATTTAATAATATTAGAATGATCGAAAATTAAATATCATAATTTTTTATATTTTTTTATATGAGACTAGTCTAGTCTTATTAGTTGGGTTATGAGTTAATCTAAGTTGATTAAGATTTTTTTAAGCTCATTTTTCAACTTTGATTTCATTTGGAATTGAGATTCATATTTTTTTTGATTTGTTTTTTATTGAAATATTTTTTTCTCATGACTGCAATCATGATTTTGATAGATTAACCCTAATTGACTCAAATCATTTTTTTTATATTAGTTTTTTCTTTCATTTCAATAATTTAACATTGAATTGATTAGGAATAAGACTTTGAAATTTGATTTAATTTTTTTTTCTCTATAGGGTTATCATGGTCTTGTGCTTTAGTCATGGATTTGACATGTTAATTAATATTGACTTGGATTGTGAATTTGATATGTTAACTAATATTTACTGAGTCAATCTAATATGTTGCCACCTTTTTATTAAAAACAATATTGTTATGAATTAATTTTAGTCAAATTATATTTTAATTGGCCAGCGTTATCTTTGGATTTGCTAAGTTAACAATATCATACCGAGTAAACCCCATACTATTTAAAATTTTAAAATATATTAACAACCACTAGATATTTTTTTTTTTTAAATTAAGAAAAATAAATTAATTGGACCTGTAATGTAGCGCTAGCCAACAATCTCATTCTTTCTCTAATTATTTTTGTTTTAAATTTAACTGTTTCTTTTAATAGTAAATAAGGGAACATGGGTACAATAAGCTTTAAATGAAGATTTATGTAATATTTTCTTAAACGTGAAGGAAGTTGTTTTAAAATATTCAAGAATTTAAGTGGTCTCTCCAGTTTTATAAAACCTTGGGTTATTGTAATTTGTCGAAGACAAAAACGGAGGAAAACTTTAGTGTTAGAACTATATTATTCATCAAATGTGTTTAAACATAAAAGGTTAAAGTATGCTAATGTGTTTTATAATAAAAAAACTTAATCATGAAATCAAAATCTAATACATATTGGATGATGTTTTATTTTTTTAAAAATATTAATATGGTAACATTGGATGTTAGTTGTTTTAAGATATTAAGATGATAATATATTATATCAACTTGGATTGAGCTGTAATTGTTTTTAACCCTAATCATAACAAATATTTAGAAAATATATTTAAAATAAATTATGAAAATCAATCCCTAATTAATATAATATTGAATAATAAACTTGAAAAAAAAGCCATATTAATTTCATTTTAAAAATGGACAAAAAGCTACCCGGTTTAACATGTTAAACTAACAATATGGGGCATGAGATCAAGATAATCTCATGGAAAACAAATAAAAAAATTATGAAATCCAATTTTTAATTACTCTAATGTTGAAGATTGAAGTAAAAAACATAAATTAATAAAATAAAAAAATAACTAAAATCAAACTTGACTTTACCTATCAAACCGGCTACTTAGACTATAAGCCTAAGATAACTTCATAAAAAAAAATATAAAGCTCTATTTTGAATAAATCAAATTTTCATCCAACCTAATTTTGAAGGATAAAATTACAAAAAAAAAAGAAGGAAACACTATTCCACTAAATATTATTCTATGAGTATAACTATAATAATTTAGCCATACTTTTTAATATTTTGTTAATTGGAAAAGGAATTACCTACGATTCTGATAAATAATATTCTTAAGAAAAGGTAAAAAAAAAACACCAGTCTATGTAAAAATAATAATAATACTAATGATCCATATTAGTAAAAGAGCTAAAAGAGCTCGGCCAGCCACTGTGCACGCACACTCATGTGCACTGTGGACTGACCATTTTCCAGCCTTGCTTCGCGCGCGTATGTGCACCTGTCTTTGTTTTTTTTTTTTACACAGAGATGCTTTTTATAATTTCTATGCTGGAAATGACAAAAGAAAGCCTGTGGTCGAGTGGCTCGCTGCGCCAGGGGTTCGAACCCCTCAGCCAACATTTTGATTTTGGCTGTTTTTTTTTTTTTTGAAATACGTTTTTTTGTCCCAAACAGTTGCTTTCCCTTTTTTGTTTTGTTTATTATTATTATTATTATTATTATTATTATTATTATTATGAATGAAAGTGGCAGAAATTAGTAAAACAGTAAAAAAAAACGAGCGAAATCTAAGACCTGGTCTTTTGTTAATGTTTTTGAGTGTTTTTTCTTTCGGGATAATTTGATAATTTTAATTGTTTTTGCAATAATAGCAATAGTCATTTTGTATCTAATATTACTGGGGATAAAAGACAACTCAAGAATAAAAAAT
The DNA here is from genome assembly GCA_964035475.1 of Salix caprea. Taxonomy (NCBI): domain Eukaryota; kingdom Viridiplantae; phylum Streptophyta; class Magnoliopsida; order Malpighiales; family Salicaceae; genus Salix; species Salix caprea. The sequence continues at coordinate 6,448,750 of OZ037752.1, forward strand.
AGATAAATTTACCCAGGTTATCTACAATTAAAAAACGATACAAGTCACTTTTGTCTTGATTACACTGTTCCTTTTAAACGACAAACAAGTCATTATTATATGTTTTAATATTTATTGCATATTATCGCCTAAAAATATATAAAGAGAAAAAATAAATGACCTCGGATTTTTTGCAGGAAAAAAATTAATATCAGCATTCTTAAATACATTTAATATAATAATATGATGAATAAATCTTATAAAATAAAAAAAATTGGTTGTGAATTTTAATTTTGTGCTCTTTTGTTCAAGTTTATTTCTTAAAAAAATAAACAAATTGGATTTTTAATATTTAAGATCTAATATTACCCGGGAAAAAATACAACTCAAACAAACAAAAGATAAACAAATTTGCCTATATTATCTACAATTAAAAAAATATACGAGGCACTTTCCTTTTCGACTACACTGTTCTTTTTAGACGGCAAATAAGTAATTATAGCACGCAAAAAATTTATATTTCTTTTTTAAAAAAAAATCCAATATTTTTATGTATAATGTGTCAGATCTAATATTACTGGGGAAAAAAGGCAACTCATATTTTTTTTTTCAAATTTATCTAGGTTATCTACAATTAAAAAATATAAAAATCACTTCCCATTTTGATCACACTATATAGTATGTGAGACTAAGTATATGTGTTTAATATTATCGCCTAAAAATATATATAGAGAGAAAAAAAATAACCTACGATTTCTTGCAAAAAAATAATAATATCGGTATTCTTAAATATATTTAATATAATAATATGATGAATAAATATTATAAAAAAAACTTTGGCTTTGAATTTAAATTTATATTTTAGACTCTTTTTTTTTCCTTTTAAGAAACGGTGACCTTTTTTTTCACATGTATTTTTTATTTTTTAGTGTCCAAGTCAGTTGTTCTTTTTTAACCGGGTTTTTTTTTTTTAACCAGAGTATCCGTGACAACAAATTTCTAATAAATCATTTCACCTTCTTAGCAAATTTTCTAACAAATTTTATCAAAAAAATTTTAGCAATAGCAATATTCAATCATATTTTGGTTGAAAAAAACCATTTTTAACAAATTTTATTAATTACAATTATACTAATTAAATATAAAAATAACAAAATACAATATTTATAAAATCAATTAATTTTCTACATAGATAAAAAAGCCTAGCGGAGCGGGCAAATCGGCTCGTCGTACCTATACTAAAAGCAATTGATTAATTAGGACCTTTTATCAATTTAAGTATTAATTTGGTCTCTCTACTGAATTTATTTACTTATTATAGGCTTTTCAAAAGGTGTCTTTTGACACCCTTATCCTATTTTTTACTTTTTATATTTAATAAAATTATATTTTATTGGGAATAAAGAAGTATTAAAAATGCTAAATTGTTTATAATATTTTTTTTAAAAGAAAAGGTTTTCTAAAAATTAAAGTAAGTAGTTTTTATTTTTTTTTCCTTTTTTATCTTCTAATCTCAATAAATATTTTTGTAATAAAAAAATAGAAAAAAAATCGATATGGTCAAAGGAAATGTGTCAACTAAGTAACAATTTGCTAAATGATGGCACCGTTACTAATGGAAGGCCATATTAAACAAGTTGATTTTTAAGTATAACAATTATTAGTGTTTTCCAAACTGATGATTTAATTATTTATGTTTTATATTGGCTCGTTTTTTTATATATATAGTTTTAGAGTTTTGGCATATACAATTTAGGAGTGATTTTAAAATACAGTTTTATGAATTTTTTATGGGTTGTAAATAAGAAAAGATTAACTTATATTTTAGGATTCATTTAATAATTTCTTGAAAAAACAAACTTTTATCTATATTGGTCCTTAGAAACATTGTTGAACTTTCTTATTGATAACATATTATAATATTAACATATATTAAGGGTGTAAAATATAATTAAAAAAATTCATGCTCTTAAATGTAATTACGGATATAAGACTACTACCTTCACGCGTAGTCCAACACGATTGACAAACCATATCGTACAGAGATGTATTGTTTTTGTTACCATTACGCTTCTCAAGTAGGCCAACATGGTTGAAAATCTATTCTTCTGTGATCGTTACGTTTCCCGGTATATATTGTTGCAGGAATGTGAACAAGAAATAACGTATCCTTGGATTGAAAATCTATTCTTCTGTGATCGTTACGTTTTTTTTTTTAGGGACCTGGATTTATCACTGACGTCCTTCTCCGGAACAACCTCTAAGAAGCTTTTTTTGCTTTCGCTGTTCCCATCTCTCTCTCTCTCTCTCTCTCTCTCTCTAGATTAAATAACTCCCCACCTAATTTATGTTTATATCGTGAGAGTGATGGGGGGAGGAAAGGGGAAGAGGGATCAGAGCCACGAATCCGTGGGCATATGATAGAAAAGGTGTGTTTAGAATCGAGGTGTTGTGAGATGTGGTTTAGTTTTTCAGGTGGGACAAAAAATAAATAAAACGTAAGTATTTTTAGCATAGCATTATGATATGCGATCAAACATTTCTGTCTTTCTTTCTTTTTTATATATTAATATGAAGATCTTTTTTTCTAAAAATTATCCTTTTAAACTAATAAAGCAAATTCCATTTTAGTTAAAAACAATGTGTATTGTAATCGAGCCTCCTAATTAATTGAATGGTAAGTATCTCCCAATTGAACAAGAGAGGTCTCAACACAAGTGTTTTTTTTTTTTAATATATATATATATAATCAAAACATCAATCATGATGAACACATTCTCACCTCTAAACACACTCTCTCTCTTGTTAATTATTGATGTGCCAACCATGATTTATTTTTTAAACAATTTTTTTTGTTTCTTAAGTTCATTTTAAGCCCCGTTAGATATTGCGTTCAAAAGTGTTTTTGATTTTTTTTAATTTAAATTAAAAAATAGTATTTTTAAATCATTTTCATGTGCTGATATCAAAAATAACTTTTAAAAAATAAAAATAAAATATTATTTTCATACATTTTTGAGCAAAAAATACTTTCAAAAATAATCTCAACTACATTTCCAAACAAATACTTATTAATAGCCCAAACCAAAAAAGATATGAAAATGATTTTGGCCTAGGTCACGAGTTTAAACTGCCTACCGCAATGATTACAAGCATATGACCTAACACCCTCGGATTTAGCCTACATATCTAAGTGTTTTTTAAGCTTTACCAACTGACCTGATCCTAATCTTTTGAGTTCATACTTCTTGAACCCAACACTAAATAAATATGTCTTTGTGCAAGAAATATATATCCCTCATTAATGTTTATGTCATAGATACTTGTTCCTCATTAATATATGTGTAATGAATAATTATCCCTCATCAATGTATGTATAATCAATATTTATCTCTTGTTAATTTTACTGGGGTGCAATGACTTTCTAACCTCCCTCCTTGAAAAACAAAAGGTCTATAAGTTACAAATACCCTTTTAACCATAAAAGAATCACAATTTTCTCATTTTCAACATTTACACATAACACAATTTTCTTGCAAAATATTTATTGCATATCAAAATAAAAACAAACAACCTTGTTCTTAGGATTTAATGCTCTTTCATATATTTATTGCATATTTTCTTCTCTGTACAAAGATATCAACTTAAACATATAAAAGTACTCAAATCTATATATAAAAAAAAAATAGCAAGTATTAGAACTCCTACATGAGGCTACCACTTTTCTCTTTTTCTTTTTTAATTATAAAGAATGAGTCAATTAGCAAAAACACTTGATTAAGCCTATTAGTCAACCCTCGTAAACTTTATTCCTAAGAATCTTGGATTTTAAAACATTGTCAATTAAATATTTTATTTTTAAAATCTATGCTTTTAAATAATGCGAAATCCGTTTTAAATAAATAGGTGTGTAATATAATGTAACCAGTATCCTCCCACAAGTTTTGACTCTACAACAAAACCATAATAATAGAATACAGTAGGATGGGGATTTGAGTTTAAGATATTTTTTCTTGACCGTATAATGTAATATAAAAAAATGTAATATATGCTAAATTTAACAACCAAATGTCTAGAGATGACAATTTTGATGTAGGTTTTTTTTAAATAAATATATTTTGTAAATTTTTTAAATTAATTTTCATACTTATTATTATTATTATATGTTTAGCTATTTATTTAAAGATAATTGTTTTTCTATTTTTATATATTTATTCAGTATTAATAAGGTTCTATATTATATGTTAAATATAATAAATAGATAGATAGATAATTTAAAATAGAAAATAATGTTATTAATATTATAGCTACTTTATATAATTAATTCTTCAAAGAATGAAAAGACAGTCGCTTCTCTCCTCTATTCCTATGGACATTACAGCCACGCACTCAGTCACAGGATACTCCTCATCCTCATTCCCCAATATAAATAACCTGCCTTGCAACGTTGGCACCAATAAATGACTCATCTAACTTCTCGCTTCATAAACTCTTCCCTACCAGTAATCTCCATCAAATTCACAACTTTATTCTCTTGATCTATGCCCTTAAACCGGATTTTATAGCTAATTTCTTACCCACGTACACTCTCTTCTTACATATACAGCACCATTTCCTGAACTTCAGGCCACGATGAGTTCACATTCAGGCAATATTAAAGAGACAGATGATGTGGAGAAGAGGAAGAAGGAAGAGAAAAAGAAACAGCAGAAAGTTCCATTCTGGAAACTTTTTGCTTTTGCTGATTTTTACGACTGTCTGCTAATGGGGTTGGGATCTCTTGGTGCCTGTGTTCACGGAGCTTCAGTCCCTGTCTTCTTCATTTTCTTTGGAAAGTTGATCAATATCATTGGATTGGCCTATCTCTTTCCCAAAGAAGCTTCTCACAAAGTAGCCAAGGTTTGCTAAAATTTGACCTCATCGTGCATGTAAACATGCGTCTATTTCCTCGCACCTTCTTCCCCTCCTTCTCTAGTCATTACATGTATGATCTTCTTGTTCATGCTCCGAGTGAAGGGTATCTTTGGGTTTTCCCAGTGATGATAGATTGTCCTGTTCATTTGGAATATGATTCTTCACTGATTAATTATTCTTGTTTTTTGGTCTGCACTTTTTTCTTCTTCTTTCAGTACTCGTTGGATTTTGTATATCTCAGTGGGGTCATATTATTCGCGTCGTGGATAGGTGAGCACGGAATGGATTTTTAGTTTCTTCAGCCAGTTATTGATTTGTTGCATTTCATGATATATAATTAAATATTCTTTAATATTATTAAGCCCTTTTCACCTTCATGAAACAATATTTATTTATATGAATAGAGGTGGCGTGCTGGATGTATACTGGAGAAAGACAGGCAGCGAAGATGAGAATGGCATATCTGAAATCAATGTTAAGTCAAGATATTAGTTTATTCGATACTGAAGCATCAACCGGAGAGGTCATAGCTTCCATTACAAGTGATATTATTGTCGTGCAAGATGCCATTTCTGAGAAGGTATAAGCTCCTTAATTTGCTTTAAATGGCTAATATATATATATATTCTCCTCTATGACTCTTTCTTTCAGTTCTTTTTCTTCTTCCTTTTCAAAATGTGTGTAAATGGTTTTTAATTTTAACGAGCACGATCTTTGATCCACTAGTATTTGTAAGAAATGGTGTATATCTTTCCATGCAAGGAAAATCTCGTCTCCTTGTCCTGAGTTTCGCTGGCAAAATGGAGTTTAACATTTTAAGAGATCATTTTTTTGCCTTTTTTTAATCACTTCCACAAATATAGTTATCTTGATCGGTCCAAGATTAATGGGTTTTCATAGTTTAGATCAAAAGGAATTTTGCAAATGATGCCTATATATAGCAAACTAATTTTGAAAAGAAAAAAAAAACAGTAATTAATGCATGTGTCAGCAATTACAATAATGATATTATGAGACATCTAGCGATATCCATCTCTGAACAGAAATATATGAAAAAGAACATCCACTGCTGACACGAAAATTAATATAGATGGGTCTGAAAATGATGCAGTCGAACTGTTCAAGGGTTAAAGCGACGAGGATTTGGAATTTAATTAAAAGAAGCAGCGCATACGTACGATTGCTCTCCCATGCTCTGATTTCCCAGATGTGCTTCTGGCACGGTTTGCATTTATGTCTCAGAACCTGAGATATAAATGAATTGCCCCACTAGCTAGTTGCTTTTATTTATTTTATTTCATGTGACCCAGAAGAGCGTAAATAAATTTAGGCAAAGCAAGTTTCTTTAGTGCTTCTGAAATGTATTCTGCTAAACTGATGATGCTGGTCTGTCAAATTTGAAACAAGTGTGTGTTACTCCCTCGTATCTTTGTAACTTGAATGTTGGTAAACGATGCAGGTTGGAAACTTCTTGCACTATATAAGCCGATTTCTTGGTGGATTTATCATTGGATTTGCCAGGATATGGCAGATCAGTCTGGTGACGCTATCTATAGTCCCTTTAATTGCACTTGCTGGTGGTATCTATGCATATATAACAATCGGCCTCATTGCTAAAGTTCGTAGATCTTATGTCAAGGCCGGCCAAATCGCAGAGGAGGTATCTCTAATTATCATACTAAACGTAGACAAAACTGATTTAAAATCAAGCCATCGTGCCAAATGTTGATCTTGTTTTAAAATTCGTGAATCAAATGCGACTGACAAAATACAAAATCATTCACTTCTCATTTTTATGATATTGATTCAGGTGATCGGGAATGTTAGAACGGTACAAGCATTTGCAGGAGAAGAGAAGGCAGTGAGGTCATATAAAGACGCTCTCAGAAAGACGTACCAGTATGGGAGGAAAGCAGGCCTGGCCAAGGGTCTTGGATTAGGGACCCTGCACTGCGTCCTTTTTCTGTCATGGGCATTGCTTGTTTGGTACACTAGCATAATTGTCCACAAGAATATCGCCAATGGTGCCGACGCTTTCACCACTATGCTCAATGTTGTCATTTCTGGCCTGTAAGTGTGTTCTTCGCTTGTAGCTCCTTTCATATTTCATGGAAATCAAGTCGTTCTACTGTGCTTGACATGACATTTAGTCACCACATGGTGTTCTATATGAATTTTTCCATTTTTATTGGGTTTAAAATTTAAATATCTACATTTTCAACAATGATCGATCCTAGGAGAATACCCATATTGTTTTCCTCTTTCTTTTTAAGAGGATGGATTTGAACGCTACTGAAATAGTAACTGAATGCTGATAGAAAGCAGTTTATTATATCCGTACCGTGTATTCTTATCATTTAAATAATTTGCATTTGAATTCACCAGCCAAAATCGTGATTGACGACACTAAATACAGTCCCATTTCTTTTCAGCTCACTGGGAATGGCTGCGCCGGATGTTTCTTCATTTCTCCGAGCCACAGCAGCGGCCTACCCTATTTTTGAGATGATAGATAGGAGCACATCGAGTAAAACCAGCTCAAAATCTGCCAAAAAACTAGAGAAAGTGGATGGCCATATTGAATTCAAAGATGTATGTTTTAAGTACCCTTCTCGCCCTGATGTAACAATCTTCGAGAAATTCTGCTTAGATATCCCTTCTGGTAAGATTGTAGCTCTTGTCGGAGGAAGTGGGTCTGGAAAGAGCACGGTAATATCTTTGATCGAACGATTCTACGAGCCTTTATCTGGGCAGATACTGTTAGATGGGAATGATATTCGGGACCTTGACCGAAAGTGGCTCAGGCAGCAAATAGGGCTAGTTAATCAGGAGCCCTCTCTTTTTGCAGCAAGTATTAGAGAGAACATTCTCTATGGGAAAGATGATGCCACCCTTGAGGAGATTACACGAGCTGCTAAACTTTCAGAAGCGTTGTCTTTTATCAACAACCTCCCAGATGGATTTGAAACACAGGTACTAGTTTTCACTGCTAAGAAATTCAATTAGACAAGTGATGCATTAACTAAATATGTATCTTCTAATGACTAATAACGCCCTATTTTCATTTGATATAAACTTATAATTATGTAATTTATGACATACTAGGAAGAATTGAGACTGTACCTCCTCTTTCTTTCAAGTTCTTGGTACACGAATTATATTCCTTTCTGTACAAGAATTAAGTTCTTGGTACACGAATTAAATTGCTCAATGAAGTACAGGGCCTGCTAATCAATGAACTTCATGAAAACTGCTTCAATCACAAATTCTATACATAGGAAACAGAATCTGATGAAGGAATTTCACGTGGAAAGTAATATTTATGTACCTCCAGGTTGGTGAGAGAGGAATACAGCTATCAGGTGGGCAAAAGCAAAGGATTGCATTATCACGTGCTATTGTGAAGAATCCATCCATTCTTTTGCTTGATGAAGCTACAAGTGCACTGGATGCTGAATCGGAGAAAACTGTGCAAGAGGCTCTTGATCGTGCCATGGTCGGAAGAACTACTGTAGTGGTGGCTCATCGGCTTTCTACAATAAGGAATGCTGATGTCATTGCGGTAGTTCAGGAAGGGAAGATAGTAGAGATCGGGAGCCACGAGGAGCTCATTTCAAACCCTCAAAGTAACTACGCTTCACTCGTTCATCTTCAGGAGGCAGCTTCCTCGCGAGGCGATCCCTCACTCGGTCCAACCTTAGGACGATCGCCCAGGTATTCATTTATATTCTGAAATTTTTCACTGAAGATGAAATGTCAAAACCGCTAGATTGAATTCAATTTATCCATATCATTGTTATGAAGCTGTATCAAGTAACTTTACTCTTGATTATTCTTTTAGCATGAAGTATTCTGGAGAATTATCCCACACGAGATCAAATTTGGGAGCAAGTTTTCGTTCAGACAAGGATTCAATTATACGGGCTGGTGCTGATGCATTGGATCCCATGGGGACGAAGAATGTTTCATTGAGAAGATTGTATACAATGGTTGGCCCTGATTGGATTTACGGTATAGTTGGAACCATTGGTGCCTTTGCTGCCGGATCCCTGATGCCGCTCTTCGCTCTCGGAGTCACTCAGGCTCTTGTAGCCTATTACATGGACTGGGACACGACTCGACATGAAGTCAAGAAGATTGCGATCCTGTTTTGTTGTGGTGCAGTAGTTAGTGTTATAGTCTATAGCATCGAACATTTCTCTTTTGGAATCATGGGAGAGCGACTCACTCTTCGTGTTAGAGAGATGATGTTCTCCGGTAAACACTTGGCCTTACTTTTACCGGTTGTTTTACCGGAATCTTGGTATCTTGAGATTGTTTTACTGATTTGGAATGTTCTGCTGTGCCTCTGATTACAGCCATTTTGAGGAACGAGATTGGCTGGTTCGATGATTTCAACAATACAAGTTCTATGCTCGCATCTCGTCTGGAGAGTGACGCAACTTTGTTACGAACTATAGTTGTTGATCGCTCAACCATTCTCCTGCACAATGTTGGTTTGGTTGTCACGTCGTTTGTCATCGCCTTCATATTGAACTGGAGGATCACACTGGTTGTTATAGCCACGTATCCACTGATCATTAGTGGTCACATAAGCGAGGTTTCCCTACTTTCCTTCATCATCTAGCTGTAGAGAAGCGAGTTCTCTGCTCACAATTTAACAATATTTTTTTGTTTCCTGCTGTTCAGAAACTCTTCATGAAAGGCTATGGCGGCAACTTGAGCAAAGCATATCTGAAGGCTAATATGCTAGCTGCTGAGGCTGTGAGTAACATTCGCACTGTTGCTGCATTTTGCGCTGAAACAAAGATACTTGACCTTTACGCACGTGAGCTTGTAGAACCTTCCAGAAATTCATTTACTCGTGGTCAGATTGCTGGCGTATTCTATGGCATATGCCAGTTCTTCATTTTCTCATCTTATGGGCTTGCTTTATGGTATGTTGTTTTATCTTCATCTCATAAACCACTTGGTCCTTAGATGGAAACATGCCATTATCGTTCTTTCATCAATCAAATGCAGTGAAAATCAGACAAATAAAACCAAATGGATTGGAAAAGCAGAACTATTTGACGTTCTTCTTCTTTATGAAGATGGCATTTATAATCACAGTCACTCTCTTTACTGGAAGAAGAACAAAACTCATTTGAATGAAGTTTCTCGAACTAGATCTTGCCCATATTGAAGAGTTTGAAGCAAATTGCAATGGCTATTGTTGTTTGACATTTTGCAGGTACGGTTCTGTTCTGATGGAGAAGGAGCTGGCTGGCTTTAAATCTGTAATGAAGTCATTTATGGTTTTGATTGTAACTGCATTAGCCATGGGTGAAACTCTAGCGCTGGCCCCAGATCTTCTGAAAGGGAACCAAATGGCAGCATCTGTTTTTGAGATACTGGATCGCAAGACACAGGTGGTGGGGGATATTGGAGAAGAGTTGAAAAATGTGGAGGGGACAATAGATTTGAGGGGTGTCCAATTTAGCTATCCTTCGAGACCAGATACATTGATTTTCAAGGACTTCGATTTAAGAGTGCGCTCAGGCAAGAGCATGGCTTTGGTGGGACAAAGTGGTTCTGGTAAAAGCTCTGTCATTTCTCTGATACTTCGATTCTACGATCCATCAGCAGGAAAAGTGATGATTGACGGTGAGTTTCTCTGGACACCATATGTGAATATGTTTCGCAGTTTTGCGGAAAAAACCAGCAAGATAATTGTTTTAGCTACTAATATAATTTCTATGCTTTTGAACCTTCAAGATCATAAATTGCAGAAAAGGAAAAATAAATCTTTCATGCTAGGAATAAATAGTTACTAAACCACCTTGATGATCTTTAGCTATATATCTCTTCAAATCTCGAATTGGTGACATCCTGTACCAAACACTAGTCCTCAACATCGTCTCCACACAATTTCTTAAAGCTGTCTGTCTGATTGGCTTCTTGTCGGAATTCCCACAGGCATAGATATCAGGAAACTCAAGGTGAAATCTCTTCGAAAGCACATAGGCCTAGTCCAGCAAGAGCCAGCTCTATTTGCCACAACGATCTATGAAAACATATTATATGGAAAAGAAGGAGCCTCTGAAACAGAAATAATTGAAGCGGCTAAGCTTGCCAATGCTCATAGTTTCATCAGTTCTCTTCCTGAGGGTTACTCGACGAAAGTTGGTGAACGAGGGGTGCAATTATCAGGTGGCCAGAAGCAAAGGGTGGCCATTGCCCGAGCCGTCCTAAAAAATCCCGGAATATTGCTACTCGATGAAGCCACCAGTGCTCTCGATGTGGAGTCTGAGCGTCTGGTGCAGCAAGCTCTGGACAGATTGATGAGGAACCGGACAACAGTTATGGTGGCACACAGGCTATCGACTATAAAGAATGCAGATCAAATATCAGTTATACAAGGGGGGGAAATAATAGAGCAGGGGACTCATTCTAGTCTGATAGAAAACGAAGAGGGATCATATTTTAAGTTGTTTCGTCTTCAGCAACAACAAGGACTTGAACAGAATCATTAGCAATTGACAACAATGAACATTATAGATTATGATTACCATTTCTACAGGAGCTTTCTTCTCAGATGTATCATTTACTGTTTCGTTTATTTTCTTTGTCGCCTCACAGAATATGTATATTCTTAGGGTTTGATGTGAATTGCTTCTTCTTCTTCTTCTTCTTCTTTTTTCCTGTGAAAATAACATGATAAATAATTACCATAAATGCATGAGAATGCTGCACACTAGAAAATTGCAGTCCCCAACCCCCCTTCAATTATTGTCAGCTTTTAATTATCTTTCCTCTGTTTTGTTTTTTGAGCAAGTGGAGGGGAGCATTCCAGGATTTTTCATTTTATCTAATCTTAAAAAAATCGAAAAATTAAAGGTGACAGGTTTCAGTTCTGTCAAAGTTCAGGTTCTTGCTCCCAAATAGCCGAAGTGTGATCTTGCCATTGTCTTGAATTTGACAGTCAGAACAGAAAACAAAAATGGTATTGTAGTAGCTAGATCACTGTAGCGTATAATATTAGATTATAAAAACAACTCAGATGACAAAAAAATTGAATAATAACCATATGGATGCATTACATTAAAATTTAAAAATGACATTCTTTTATAAAAAAATATTAATATTTGTTACAAATTGTTTTATTAATTTTTAAAGATCGAGATACTAAAAAAATAAGCTTTTAAATAAAATTAAGATTACGAGGATTACATGACTTCTTATTGTTTTATAATTCAGTACCTTTTCTATTAAATTTTTCTGCCCTTCAAATATTTTTACAAAAATTGATAAGTAATCAAGACTGATAAAAAAAATTGAGAACCCAAAAAAAAGTCATTGGAGCTCAATAAAATGCCTAGAAGTTTTAATCTGTTTAGTAATTTGTCAAGGCAAAGACAAGGTGTATGGACTCTCAAGGCGCAACGTTCACGGCCCTACATGAGAATTATGAAATTTGTACAGGCCGAACAAATTCAACAATACCAAAATCCAATAGGCTCAAATATATATATATATATATACATATAATATACATATTAATTACAAATTACAAATTACAAATTACAAATTACAAATTACGAATAAGCTAAAACAAAACGTTCTTTCACTGTAGCAATCCATAATAATAGCTACAATGAAAGAATGACTCTTCATTAGAGTTGATCTGAAAAGCAAAGTAATCAAAAAAAAAAAAAATAGCTACTTGCCTGCTAGCTTAAAAAACTGGAGCTAAAAAACTTTATTAAGAAGTTGGGCACATAACTGGGAAAGAGAGGGCATAAAAAGAGCTCACGAGCACAAAAAGAAAGCTACAAAATTATCGTGGATTCCTACACTGAAAGAACGATTTGTTTTATCTTATTTGTAATTTGTAATTATAATATGTAATTATATATATACTAAGAAAGCTAAAAGAGATTAGGGGTGTTACACGGTAATAAATAGTGATTTTTCAGTGTTCATCTAGATTCAGAAGGACTGTAGATTGAAATAGTAAATTTTCTATTTTGCCCCTCTATTTATTGTATTTTTAGACCTGGGTCCGAGGGTGTTTTTGGTTTTTTGCCTTCCTATACATAGTAAAATAACTATAATATCCATGAGAAGACAAAAATGCACGGGAACTGCCGAAGGCATTAAAGTTATTGCACATATTTTTTTAAATGGCTAAATAAAATTTTATCCATATAAGACAAAACGATACATTAAACTGCAGGGTTAGTAGGGTCACTGCACATCTTTTTTTAAATGATCAAATACGCAATACCCCTATATAAGATAAAATACAAAAGTTGGGTGTAGAGGTATGACGGTAATTTATAATTTATCATTTTTTAAATATATTTTACGCTGAATTATTGTTAGCGTGTCACCGAATGTGCCATCCGTGCTTGCGCTCATGTGGGTTTCGGACAGTCTGTGCGACATATTTTGATGTCTAAAAATGTTCAACCACATCTGAATTACTGTTAGACCCAACTTTGGAACATAAAAAATAACTATAGGAATTTTATATATTAAAAGAAAAGCTAAGACTATAGGAATTTTATATATTAAAAGAAAAGCTAAGATACGTGGAAGGTGTATTACCATAACACTACACAATGGACTGCTATAATAAAATATATATTTTTATTTGAATAAATACACGTGTATATCTTCCAAATATTCCAATATTTTTATATAATTTCACGTTGAGAAAACTTCAAGGGGCTATATCCCTCCGAGGCCAATTAAAATCTGCCGAACTGGGCTGCGCCGAATTTTTGGAGGCACGTGAAAATCTTGAAGCACGTTTTTGTTTTCGGAAGAGATACTGCTTCTATGAAAAGAATCCAATTGCCACAAGCATAGGCCTATAAGTATAATCAGCCACGATTCAATTTTTAGGAGGTCAAAAACGTTTTTTTTTAAAAAAAAAAATTAAGATGAAAAAATTAGTATTTTTAAATTATTTTTATATTCTAATATCAAAAATTATATTTAAATAATAAAAAATATCATTTTACTATTTAAATAATAAAAAATTCTTTTAAAAAAACAAAGTCAACCATGTTCTAAGACAAACAACCCGGCATTAGCAAAATTCAAGGATTTGACTAGGTATTAAAGGATGTTTATTCATTTCATTTCATTCCATTCCCTGAAAGGAATATCAAATTCCATGGCAATGTCCTATCTGCGATCCACCTTCCAATCCGGATGCACACAATATTTTTTTTGTTTTTTAATTGATTTTTTATTATTATTGCTAGGTGTTGAAATTTCTAATTATTATAGATAAGACATTCAAAATAATGATAATGATTATTTCTAAGTTTTGTCTTCTTTTAAATATGTGAGACTAATTTGATATTTATTTAATATTAGCGTCTTAAATATATATATGACGTAGGTTTTTCTTAAAAAAAAATTAATATCATTGTTCTGAAATACTTTTAATATAATAATATGAGGAGTAAATCTTATAAAATAAAAAAATAATAGAATTTGTTTTTCTACCAATAATTGGTCTGATGAATTTTTATTATTTCCACTATTATTAAGGTTATCTTTTAATGTTTAAATTTTAATTTGTGTTTGTAATCATGTGAAGATTGATATTTATTATTTTTCTCTTTGTTTTTTTTAATTATTTTTATTTATTCTTCAAGTCAAATAATTCTTTTAAATCTAATAATATTTATTTTTGTTTTATCATTTTTTTAGTTTTTTAAGTTTTTTTTGTTAATATTGTTAGGTGTTGAAATTTCTAGTTATTATAGATAAAGCATTCAAAATAATGATAATGATTATTTGTAAGGTTTTTTTCTTATAAATATGTGAGACTAATTATATATTTTGATATTTATTTAATATTAGAGTTTTAATATATATATATATATATATATATATATATATATATATACCTTTTTGTTTTTTTTAAATAATAATAATTTAGTATTAGTGTTCTAAAATATTTTTAATATAATAATATGAGGAATAATGTTTTTTCTTAAAAAATAATTTCTTTTTCTTACAATAATTAAGGTGTCATCGATAGTATGACCAATAATAGTTAGAATATTAATTATGTATAATAATATTTATAATAACAACTATAATAATTGTGATAAAAATTCATTGGTCAATGTCATTTTTGTGAAAAATAACTTCTGCGTCTTTTTTATGAATGATATTTTTGATCTGGGCCCTTAAACTACCCAATATAACTTCTGGAGGTTTTTTTTTAATTAAAAAAAATAACACAATTGAGAAAATATTTTAAAAACCAATATAATTTTACAAGTAACAACTCAAGAATTTTCATTTCAAAAATATAATTTACAATTAATCTCACAAAAACAATAAAATGATCAACACACTTCATAATTCACTAGGATTAACAATTTAAAATTCATAATTCTCATAACCTTTAATCAAGTTATATAATTTTGAAAAAAGTTTATTTAACAAAACCCTAAACATAAAATAAATATAAAAAAAAAACCAAATTCATCCATTTTCTGCACAAATAACAAAATTATCAACTCAAATGATGTATTTCATAGTTAATTAACATGTTATATACATAATTCAACAAAACCCATAATTTAACCTGTAATACCTTTTCTTCATCCCTAATTCACAATCAATAAAAAAAAAAACTCAAATTCATCATTTCCCTCCATAAATATGAAAACCCAGATCCATCAACTAAATTGGTGTAATTCATAACTACTTAATATTATTTATACCTATTCACTAAAATCCCTAATTGAACATAGAAAATCATAACTCTAACCCTAATTCATAATCGAAAACAACATAAAATAATTAATTTTCTTGAAATTTTTTTTTAAAAACTTAAATTAATATTTTTTTTATAGATAATTAATGCAATTTAAATTTAATTCACAAAAAAACTACTTGTTTCCAAAAAAAAAAACTATTTTTAAATACTAAAATAATCAAAATCAACAATAAGCCTAAATTACCACAAATACTATGACATTGACTGAAGAAAAATGTGTAATATAACTCTAAGTGTTGAATATATATATATATATGCAGAGAAAGAGATGAGTGAGTGGTTCATGGAGGAAGAAAAAGGAAAACAACAGGTCTAAGGTTCTATTTTGAGAGGAGTTGTATGTCATAAATGAGACATGTGACTCATCAAATAAGGTTATAATTATTCTGAATAAAACTCCTAACAACTTACTACCATGTTTGGTGACCTTTCAAAATATAATTAGTATTGTCTCAATAATTATTTTTAATGGTAATAGGTATGTCAAAAACATAATTCTCATGTGTTCCTATTTACCCATTAATTGATTTTATAAGTTGAAATCTTGAGACGAGCATTGAAAAAAATAATTAAATTTATATAAATGTATCATATTAACATGTGAAGTGTGCTTTTATGATAATCCATAAATGACCTTAATTTCGATTGACCACAAACTAGTCAAGTATATTTTTTAATGTCGAACAAAAAAACAAACAAACTAAGAACACAATCTTTGATTTATCCATCAGATCCACAAGTTAAAAAAAGAACTCCATTACTCCTTAAAATTTTTCAAATTATTGAAATAATAAATTATATTTTTCTATTTAGGTATAATGATAAAGCCCTTATATTTATATATAATGATAGTTACTAAAGAGTATGACGTGATAACAAAAAACTTGAGATTTGCATAACAATCTCGAATTTAAGTTAGGACATGCATCTTTTGTAAAAACTTGGAACAACAAGTGTTTTACTCGTTTACCTGAATTCACAATGTGTGTTTTCCGAGAAGTGAGGTTTCATAGAATAAAAAAAATAGAGCCCTTATATCATATTTACAAACGATAGGACCAAGAAATGATATTTATAATTCATATTCATATACTAAAAGATTTGGAAATTTTATATAGTGAAATCCACATTCCCTCGCACGCAATCACGCTGCGGATGTCATGAACAGTGATTTTGAAGAATTGAAGTCCTTGGGAAAATAGTCCCCAAAGCTATTCCCTCACCAGCATTTTAATGAACTAACTCTGAAGATTGTTGAATGGAGCAGCTTAATTTAGATCTTTTTATTCTAATGTCTTTATTAAACTCCATTTACAAATGATTTCTAGCTCTTTAAGAAATGCCAAAGAAAAAAAATATTTTTTTTCTATGAAAAAGAATATCGACTAGCCACCTTGTTATGATATTCTTCCATTTACTTTACTTCCGGTTTTGCATTGCATTTCAAAGTTTTTTTTTTTAATATATTTTTTTTATATTAAATTTTTTAATTTTCAGATTATTATGATATACTAATGTCAAAAATAATTTAAAAAATATAAAAAAAAATATTATTTTAATGCATTTTTTAAATGAAAAACACTTTCAAAAGCTATCTCAACCATACACTTAATGACTTGTCACTGCGTTTCAAAAATATTTTTAAGAAAAATAAAAAATTTTTATTTTTATTTTTTATTTTAAATTAAATTTTTTTAATATTTTTTGATATTTTCATATGCTAATATCAAAAATAATTTATTAAAAATATAAATATCATTTTAATACATTTCTAAATAAAATATATTTTTAAAAATAATCTCAACCACACTTCCAAACACTTACAAACAGATAATAAAAGTTATCGTCACCTAACTTGGGCCTCAAATGAAAACAATCGAGGACAAAACCAGTTTTTTATTTGCCAATAGTAATGCATTTAATTTTGAGAAGGTGACATTGTTATTGTTCAGCTGTATCTTTTATTAATATTAAATGTGGATTTCTTTGTAATGATTTTTTTCGCAGTTTCAAGATATTTGTTTAAGAAAGTTCGTTCAATCATAATTATTTTTCTATTTTTCACAATGGTTGAATTGTTTTTATTTGAAATTAATTTTCAGATAAAAAAAAATAGTACTTATTTTATTTCCAATAAATATAAAATAATCTAAAAAGCAATCTCCAAATACCATGATAAAGCGCTTGAATTTACAGAAACTAACAAGTAACAGGTGATTTCTTAAGGGAAAAAAAGAGTGCATAGCTCGGTCAGTCCCTGCTTTTATATAGTATCATCTCTGCCATCATTTCTGTCGTCCTCGAGAAAGAAACTACTAAACACTTTCTCTCAGGCTACAATGATTTCAATTTCCGGAAATGAAAACATCGATAATATGATCATGGACAAGATCCAGACGAAGAAAGCGGAAGCTGCAGGAAAGAAACAGCAGAAAGTTTCTCTGCTAAAACTTTTCGCATTTGCCGACGTGTACGACTACGTTCTGATGGGGTTAGGATCAGTTGGTGCCTGTATTCATGGAGCTTCAGTGCCTGTCTTCTTCATTTACTTTGGAAAAATGATAAATATTATTGGATTGGCTTATCTCTTTCCTCGACAAACTTCTCACAGAGTTGCCAAGGTTTACTCTAATTATAAATTCATGCAACTGAGCATGCTAGCTTATGGTTCACTGTTTCGGCTTTTTTTTTTTTTAATTCGAGATCCTTCTGCAGTACTCATTGGATTTTCTGTATCTCAGTGTGGCCATGTTATTTTCTTCATGGATGGGTAAGCTCAAGCTCTTTTTTATTCCCTTTTTATTATTATTTTAATCAGTTCCTTCGAATAAGCTGCTTAATTGATCATAGATTGCAGAATCCTGCAACTCAGGTAGCTAGCACCCTAACATTTTTTATTTCCTCCTGAAATTCCTGCACAGAGGTGGCATGCTGGATGCATACCGGAGAACGGCAGGCGGCGAAGATGAGAATGGCGTATTTAAAGTCAATGTTAAGTCAAGACATCAGCTTATTCGACACCGAAACATCAACCGCGGAGGTCATAACCTCCATTACATGTGACATTCTTGTCGTGCAAGATGCCCTTTCCGAGAAGGTATTCATCTCTGTCCCCATCTTTCTGGTCCCTTGATATTCGATGATCACATGCCCCAATCTTTCTGGTCCCTTGATATTCGATCACATGTCTCATCAGATTTAGTTCCTCGTAATTCAATTGATTTTTTATTTCATTTCAATTTAGGTTTTGTGCTTGTAAAATGGAATTTAGTAGTAGGAACAATACTCACGCTACGCACAAGGGCAATGAATTAAGACCAACCATCTGCTTTTACTGTTTCCTTGGCTAATTTCTGCTGCGTTTCATTTATGGATATTTGTTTTTTTCGTATTTTTGGGATTTCTTGTACGGACTTCCTATTATTTCTTATAGTTTATTACAGGCCGTGGACCGACGAAGTATATATATATTTTTTATATATTTTGGATTTCGTTGAAGTGTTGCCTGTTATATATTTCTTAGCATTTATTTCTCGCCTGGGTCGTTGGAGTGTTTGGTAAAGGCTTTTACTCGTGGTGTCTTGATGACAAAAGAATTTAATAACCAAATAAAAAATATTTATTTATTTGTACTTAGATTATATGATGGATTTGTTCGGGATTCTTCAATTTCATCACTTTGCAATCTCTCAAATTCGCAAATTAATATTAATTGCTAGTAATTGTCTTCACCATGAAAATTCAAACCAACCCCATATCTTTCTCATCTTCTTCTCAAACAATTTTGAATATTCCATCACTCTATCACAATTAGTAAACTTTCTACCTCATCTCCAATGAAAATACGATATCAAACTTCAAATGGATTCCATTCGTCTCGTAAAAGCACTTAGATATCATGAAATGGGAAGTTGATGATGCAAATATCTCTATACATTGAACATGCCAACCTGATGCAGGAAACTACGTGTATCATAGATTAAAACAAGGATTCTCAAACCTAAGGTTATAGAACTTAACCAGAAAGAAAACTGCAAAGAACTCTAATATATTATGAAAAGTCTTTATTTCATAATTTATTTTTTTGATAAATAGACTACAAAGTTGTTTAAATACATTAAAACAAAATTAATTAATAATTCTTAACTAAATTGAAAATTCTAATCAAAATACAAAATAAACCAAACAAACAACAATAAGAAAAAATCTTGAAACAATAGTTTTCGGGTATAATTTAGGCCCGGAAACAAATATAGCTGGCAAACTAGATTTTTTTTTGTATAAAATTTCAGTCTAATTCAATAATTGAATCAAAAAATATATTTTTAAATTCATTAAAACCTATAAAATCTTAATTGAACCTTAAAATATATTAAGGAACCATCTCACCTAAAAGCTTAAGCTTTTAGGTGAGATGGTTCCTTACATGGTATCAGAGCCTGGTTAGAGAATAATATAAATCATATTATGGGGCCTCACTTACAAGCTTGAGCTTTTAGGTGAGATGGTTGCTTAACATGGTATCAGAACCTTGTTGACCCAGCGGTCACGAGTTCGAATCTCACCACCCCCATTCTATTTGATAAAAAAATCAAGCACAAGGTAATGTGGGCATGTGCAAGTTTCAAGCCCAAAGGGCTTTCACTTGAGGGGGTGTGTTAGAGTATAATATAATCATATTCTGGGGCCTCACCTATCAGCTTAAGCTTTTAGGTGAGATGGTTCCTTAACATGTTAAGGAACCATCTCACCTAAAAGCTCAAGCTTGTAAGTGAGGCCCCATAATATGATTTATATTATTCTCTAACACACCCCCTCAAGTGAAAGCCCTTTGGGCTTGAAACTTGCACAGGTCCACATCACCTTGTGCGTTTTTTTTATCAAATAGAATGGGGGTGGTGAGATTCGAACTCGTGACCGCTGGGTCAACATGGCTCTGATACCATGTTAAGGAACCATCTCACCTAAAAGCTTAAGCTGATAGGTGAGGCCCCAGAATATGATTATATTATACTCTAACAAAATAAAAATAACTGTGCCAAAAAAGTGAAGAAAACCCCCCACATCACAGTTTTTCTATTTTTATTTTTTTATGGGTAATTTTGGTGAATCCGAACGTATAGTTCATTGTTTATCTACACTTTCAAATCATACAACATAAGGTTCATCATGAAAATAAGCTTTAGATTTCACCTTGATACGAGAAATGGGAGCACAACTACGTACGGCCGTTGCTAAATAATTCTCATGTTCTTATTTAAGGTAATGGCCATGTATATTTGCAGTCGTAAGTAACAATACGTTATAACATAAGGAAAGTAGAAATATTGTGCATCCATGAGACTCTTTTCCAGGCTCCACGATACATACATACATACATACATACATACATATATATATATATAAAACCAACTCTTGAAACTTATATAATCTGAGTTCAATTTTTGTGGATAAATCGATGACCCCTAATCGTGAGTTGGGTCGTTTCTGTTGCAGAATGTTCCCACAATATGTTTTATAAAAACTAAAGTTTGCGGAGTTGCTTTGTATTTGTGAGGTGGATAGAAAGAGACTCCTCATGCACAGAATATAGTTGAACAGAACTGATTCATTGTTGTATCCAAGTACTATTACTGGCTGCTACGTACAATGATTTCCTGAATCTGGGACATGTAATAATTTCTGTAAACTCCATATGTCTGTGTGTTAATTAAGCTTCTCAAATCCTCATTATTGGGGCACAACATTTGATTTTTGTACATTTACTTGCTTCGGTTTCGTTGGTTTTGTAACGTCGTTTCTTGAATGGTGTTGAGTACCGATGCAGGTAGGGAAAGTGATGCACTATATAAGCCGGTTTCTAGTTGGCTTTATTATTGGATTTATTAGGGTTTGGCAAATCAGTTTGGTGACATTGTCTATGCTCCCTTTCATCGCTGTTGCTGGTGGCATCTATGCATATATAGCAACCACCCTTATTGTTAACGTTCGCAAATCTTATGTCGAGGCTAGTCAAATCGCTCAGGAGGTAAGCTTTTTCCTGCAATATATAGGAAACCAAAACAATATGAACAAAAAATTGCCATGTGAGAGTTTATTAGGGTTGTATGGAGTTAAAAAAATATCTTCGATTTGGTTCAGACAATTAATGTAGCAGTGGGTTTGAATTGATCATAAAGTATCGATACGTACTACTTGTTAAATACATCAAATACCAACCAGAAACAAATGATGGAAAAACAATCTCTGTCAAGTTAATTACAGCACTGTTCTATCAAAGCTAAGACTCTAACTAAATTACAAGAAATTAAGGGGCGGAACAGTCTGATTCCTTCTCTCACACAGTTTATGTTGTGATTTAATTTTCAGGTAATTGGTAATATTAGAACAGTGCAATCATTTACAGGAGAAGAAAGGGCAGTGAGATCATATAAAGAAGCTCTAAGGAATACCTACAAGTATGGAAGAAAAGCTGGTTTGGCCAAGGGTCTTGGAATGGGAACCCTGCAGAGTCTTCTTTTCCTCTCATGGGCTTTACTTGTTTGGTATACCAGCATAGTTGTTCATAAGAACATTGCTAATGGCGGTGACTCCTTCACCACCATGCTCAATGTCCTTATTGCTGGAGTGTAAGTCCTTGCTGCTGCCATTTGTCATGGAATCTACATTATTCAAGGAATTGAGTCGTTCAACTCTGTTTAGCATCACATTCATTCAAGCACATTGTGTTTTACATGACATTCACTCCTTAACTTGCAGAGTGGCAGAATTTTTTATTTTTTTTGGTTAGTCTATTGGAAAGAAAGATTTCAAAGAAAATCATAGAAGAAGTTGGAAACAAAATATGATTTCATATAATGGATGCTACCAATCTAATCAAATGCACGGTTCTACTAGATTTTTCCATCCCATTTGTAATTTCAGTTGAAATTATCGACATGCATTGCTTTTCAGATCCCTGGGAATGGCAGCACCAGATATTTCTGCATTTCTTCGAGCCATGGCAGTAGCTTACCCCATTTTCGAGATGATTGAGAGGAACACGATAAGCAAATCAAGCTCAGAAACTGGCCAAAAACTAGGAAAATTGGAGGGTCACATCGAATTCAGGGACGTATGTTTTAGTTACCCATCACGTCCTGACGTAATTATTTTCAATAAATTCGGCCTTGATATACCTTCTGGGAAGATTGTAGCTCTTGTCGGAGGAAGTGGATCGGGAAAGAGTACGGTTATATCTTTGATCGAACGCTTCTATAAGCCTCTATCCGGAACGATACTGTTAGATGGTAATGATATCAGGGACCTTGACCTCAAGTGGCTAAGGCAACAAATTGGTCTGGTAAATCAGGAGCCTGCCCTTTTTGCAACAAGTATCAGGGAGAACATTCTCTACGGAAAAGATGATGCCACCCTCGATGAACTTGCAAGTGCTGCTAAACTTTCAGAAGCCATGTCCTTCATCGACAACCTCCCTGATGGATTGGAAACTCAGGTACCAATTTGTCATTGCAAACAATCACGAGAGTGCTATATCTAGACTCGCACACACGCATGTTGTCCTTTCAATTCCTAAGAGACTCAGGTTCAAGTCGAAGGAAAACCTCTTCAAAAATTACAGAATGATCATAAAGTACTTGAGAAGAATAAGGGGTGGGGAATTAAGGAATGGTTTCTATGTTGTGAAATGATATTACACTTGCAGGTTGGTGAGAGAGGAATTCAACTATCAGGTGGCCAAAAACAAAGGATTGCTATATCACGAGCAATAATAAAGAATCCATCAATTCTTTTACTAGATGAAGCTACAAGTGCCCTAGATGCTGAGACTGAGAAAAGTGTGCAAGAGGCACTAGATCATGCCATGGTGGGAAGAACGACGGTAATTGTGGCTCATCGTCTTTCAACCATTAGGAACGCAGATGTAACTGTTGTTCTTCAGGAAGGGAAGATAGTGGAAATCGGAAGCCATGAAAAGCTCATCTCAAATCCAAATAGTGCATACGCATCACTTGTTCACCTTCAAGAGGAAGCTTCAATGCAATGCCACTCCTCTGTAAGTCCCACCTTGGGATGTCCACTCAGGTACTTCATTAACATTCTGAAACTTCAGTGATCAGTTAGTAACTAATGGTTAGCTGTTTGTCCAGAATGACAAACTTTGAAATTCTTCCCTCCAAAAGATTGCTTTCTCTTTAATTTTAAACATGGACTTCCATTTGTAACAGGCAATATTCAGGAGGTTTGTCCGACACAAGGACAAGCTGTGGTGCGAGTTTTTGTTCTGAAAAAGATTCACTTTGTCATGCTGGTGCTGATACAGTGGAGCCTATCAGGCCAAAACCTGTTTCACTGAGAAGAGTGTACGCCATGCTTGGCCCTGATTGGATTTATGGCGTTGTTGGAACCATTAGTGCCTTTGTTGCTGGAGCGCTGCTGCCACTTTTTGCATTGGGAATGGCTCAATCTCTTGTAGCCTATTACATGGACTGGCACACAACCTGTCAAGAGATCAGAAAGATTTCAATCCTATTTTGCTGTGGTGCAGTAATTAGCATTTTTGCGTATGCCATTATGCATCTTTGTTTTGGAATCATGGGAGAGCGACTTGCTCTTCGTGTGAGAGAAATGATGTTTTCTGGTAAATATATGCATTTTTCTTTTCTTTACTACCATATTACAAAGCTTTTCCATTCCATATTTCTGTTTTAGATGCATTTCTTAACATGTCCCTTTGGTGAATGCATCAGACTATTTCTAGGATTTATAATGCTGTTGGTTTACATATATAGTTCATTTTGTTTATTTTCTACTACCATCAATGGTCTCGTAATTCATCCCAGAAAAAGGAAACATGTAAAATATAAACTGGAGGTTGGAGTTGTTTTTCTTTCTTTACAAAATTAACTTTCTATCTTCTTAACTGAGCTTCTATGGTCTGTTTGGTTACAGCCATTCTGAGGAACGAAATTGGATGGTTTGATGACTTGAACAATACCAGTCCAATGCTCACTGGACGTCTACAGAGTGATGCAACTTTGTTGCAAACAATAACTGTGGATCGCACAACAATTCTCTTACACAATGTTGGTCTGGTTGTGACCTCATTTATCATCGCTTTCATCTTAAACTGGAGGATCACACTTGTTGTCGTAGCTACATATCCCCTCCTGATCAGTGGTCACATCAGCGAGGTCTCCTTTCTTTCCCGCATTAAGTACAGGATAATTGTTTCTGTCAATAATCTAATGTTAAACCATTTTATGAATTCAGAAACTCTTTATGCAAGGCTTTGGTGGCAACTTGAGCAAAGCATATTTAAAGGCTAACATGCTGGCTGGAGAGGCTGTCGGCAACATCCGCACTGTTGCAGCATTTTCTGCTGAAGAGAAGATCCTTCATCTTTATGCCCGTGAGCTTGTGGAACCTTCCACCCGCTCATTTCTTCGTGGTCAGATCGCAGGAATATTCTATGGCGTATGCCAATTCTTCATATTCTCATCTTATGCGCTTGCACTATGGTACATAGTCTTATCTTCATCCGATGTTTCACATTTTGGATCACATACAGAATAACTTCTAGATTCCTAGCATTGAAACATAGCATGAGCGGCAACACGGAGGTCAAGAACTCATTTTACTCTTGTTTAAATTTCTGCAGGTATGGTTCTGTTTTGATGGGAAGGGAGATTTCTGGATTTAAGTCTATCATGAAGTCATTTTTCGTTTTGATTACAACTGCAATAGCCATGGGAGAAACTCTGGCGATGGCTCCAGATATTCTGAAAGGGGACCAAATGGCAGCGTCTGTGTTCGAGTTGCTGGACCGCAAGACACAGGTGAATGGGGATGCTGGAGAAGAGTTGAAAAATGTGGAGGGCAAAATAGAGCTAAGAGGGGTCCAATTCAGCTATCCTTCTAGACCAGATATATTGATTTTCAAGGACTTCGATTTAAGAGTGTGTTCAGGCAAGAGTATGGCTTTAGTGGGCCAGAGTGGCTCTGGTAAAAGTTCTGCTCTTGCTCTGATTCTTCGTTTCTATGATCCAACAGCAGGAAAAGTGATGATTGATGGTAGGTTTCTCTGGGTTTTATGTTATCTATTGCATGAGACAAACATCATCATTAAACCAGAAGTTAATTTGCAAGTAATGTTATCTTTTTCATCTCACCGATACCTTTCTATCCGAACTTCACTTATAAAACTTAAATCTTTTCAGATTCGGAAATGAAAAATAGATCCTTCATGCTCTTCTTCTGAAAACAAGCAGTTTCTCCAATTTTCAATAGAAAAGGAATGGCGCTCAACAGTTTTCCATGCAGTCGTCCTGTTCAGTAGCTCCAGACGATTTTCTAAAGATGTAAGTTTGTTCTGATTAGAATCTCTTCAAATTTCTTGCAGGCATGGACATCAAGAAACTCAAGCTGAAATTCCTTCGGAAACACATTGGTCTTGTCCAACAAGAGCCACCTCTTTTTGCCACCTCAATCTATGAGAACATCTTATACGGAAAAGAAGGGGCCTCGGAAGCAGAAGTAATTGAAGCGGCAAAGCTTGCTAATGCTCACAGTTTCATCAGCGCCCTTCCGGAGGGCTACTCCACAAAAGTTGGAGAACGAGGGGTGCAACTGTCTGGTGGCCAGAAGCAAAGAGTGGCCATTGCCCGAGCAGTTCTGAAAAACCCAGAAATCCTGCTACTAGACGAAGCAACCAGTGCTCTAGACTTGGAGTCGGAACGTGTCGTGCAACAAGCTCTGGATAGATTGATGACAAACCGAACGACAGTCATGGTGGCTCACAGGTTGTCAACTATAAAGAATGCTGAGGAAATATCAGTTCTACAAGGTGGGAAAATAATGGAGCAAGGCTCTCATTCCAGTCTTATAAAGAACAAGGACGGAGCATATTTTAAGCTGGTTAGACTTCAGCAGGGAGAATAATGTTAAAAAATGAAGAGTCAAAATGCAACTGATTCCAAGTCTGCAAAATGAAGACAGAGCAGAGAAGACAGGGCACCATCAGAGATATCCTTTATTATGTATTCCTCGTTTTAATTAAGTATTTGTGTTTAAGTCAATAAAGATCACAGTATATTGACCATACCAAGTTAGTTTATTTTCTTATTTAAGAAGTTTTTATATTTCCTGTTTAGTTGAAGAGATTGTAATGGACTAGAATTACCATTCTTGTATTCGTTCTTCTTCTATAAATAAAAACCAAGGAATGACAGTAACCTAAGTAATTCTGCCTTTGTTCTATATATCTTGCAGGAATTATTTGTTCTTTAGCTCTTAAATCTTTCTGGGAAATTTATGGGCAAATTGTCGATTTTTAAAGGACTAATTTGAACAATGCTTGTTTTTCACGTCAGGAACAAAAACCCAAACAATAATTTGAACAGTAACTGTTCGTTTCTCATATTTCTTTCAACAATTGGTATCAGAGCAATTTTGAATCTTAGAAAAGGGAATTGAGTGAAACACAGTGAATTAAAGTGAGGATTTTTCAAAGTTATTTGGCTTTGAAAGGGTGGTGAGTGAAACACGAGAATTCAGAAATTCAATCAAGAAATTCATCTTGATTCGTTCTTTAAGTGATACGCAATTGATAGTAGTTATCAATTACTATCCTCGTTATTTGTTTCTTGAACAAGAAAAACTTGCAGAAAGCAATAGGTAAACAGCTGCATCGTCAGACATGGATTCCTCATCTTTTTTGTCGAAGTCACCTATGTTTACAGGACAAAACTATGGTTTTTGGGCTGTAAAAATGACAACGTATCTCAAAGCTTTTGATTTATGGGAGATCGTAGAGAGTGAAAAACAATCAAACCCTTTTAGAAATAATCCTACAATTGCACAGATCAAGTTCTTCAACGAAGAGAAAGCAAAAGGATTCAAGGCACTTACGTGCATTCATAATGCAGTAAGTGAAGAAATTTTCACAAGGATCATGACTTGTGAAACTGCTAAGAAGGCTTGGGATAAATTAAAAGCTGAGTTTCAAGGTGACGAAAAATCAAGGAAAATGCAGGTATTGAATCTAAAAAGGCAATTTAAAGGTCTGAAGATGAGAGAGTCAGAAACCATCAAAGAATTCTCTTCTAGTATCTCAAAACTGGTTAATCAAATGAGATTATTAGGAGAAGATGTTCAAGAATCACGAGTGGTTGAAAAGGTTCTTGTTAGCTTGCCTGAAAAATTTGAGAACAAAATCTATTCGAGGACTCAAGAGATTTTGCAGAGATAAGTCTCCAAGACTTGATCAATGCTCTACAAGCTGTAGAACAAATACAAGCATATAGACAAGAAGGATCAAGTGAAGAAGCTTTCGTTGCAGGATTTAAAGGAAGACCACGAATCCAAAATCGATCTCAGAACTTCTACAAAGATAACCATGAAGGAAGAAAAGAAACTGGGAAGAATTGGCAGAACAAAACTTGGCAGAATACTCAGAATTTTTCTAGCAATTCAAACACGAGGGGAAAAGAAAAGAAAGAGCAATTACCACCTTGCAAATACTACCATAAAACAAATCACCTTGAGACATGGTCTTGGCTCAAGAATGCTCAATGTAGGAGGTGCAAGCAGTTTGGGCATCTTCAAAAATTCTGTAAGTCAAACACAGGAGCTGGAACTGGAAAGCAAGCATACATTGCAAAAGATTCAGAAGTGGAAAGTGAGCAATTATTCATGGCTACGACAGAACTAAATTGCATCCAAGTTGAGGTAAAAAAATCAAATTGGCTTAATGATAGTGGATGCACATCATATGACTGCAGACATGAGGATGTTTAATACTTTAGATTCAAGTTATGAATCTAGAGTAAAAGTGGCTAATGGTCAGTATGTTAATGTGGAAGGTAGAGGAGATGTTGACATTGAAACTATGGCAGGTATGAGAACTTTTGATAAAGTATTGTATGTGCCTGAAATTAGACAAAATCTAGTGAGTGTTGGACAATTGCTTGAAGATGGTTACTCACTATCTTTTATTAATGGCATATGCACAATTAGAGATGATAAAGGATTCATGTGGTTTTATGCTAAAATGACTAATAGAAGTTTCAATCTTGGCTTGAAGAATGAACATATGAACATGAGAATCTCTGACAGCCCAAAATCAGTGTTATGACATAAGAGGTTGGGGCATTTTAACTATGCCACCTTGAAGAAAATGGCAGACCTAGAGATGGTGGTTGGTTTACCTGAAATTCAAGATCAAAAGGAAATATGTGAAGCACGTCAATTAGGTAAACAAACAAGGATTGTTTTTAATGATAATGCATTTAGAGCCACTTGTAAACTGCAATTGGTATATACTGATGTGTGTGGACCTATGAGAAATGAGTCCTTAAATGGTGCTAAGTATTTCTTGCTATTCATTGATGATTATAGTAGATATTGCTGGGTTTACTTCCTTAAAACAAAAGGGGAAGTGTTTGATACCTTTGTCGAGTTCAAAGCTGCAGCCGAGAGGGAAGCTGGAACCAAGATGAAGGCTTTGAGGTCTGACAATGGGGGTGAATTTACCTCTCATAAGCTGGAGGAACATTTAGAAAAAGAGGGGATTAAGCATCAACTTACAGTACCATACACACCTCAACAAAATGGTGTTAGTGAAAGGAGAAATAAAACTTTGATGGAGATGGCTAGATGCCTTTTGTATGAGAAGAAAATGCCTCTGAAATTTTGGGCAGAGGCAGTAAGCACGGCTTCTTACCTCCTAAATCGAATGGTTACTAAGGTTTTGGGAGAGAAGACACCTTATGAAATATGACATGGATACAAACCTAACATAGAACACTTGAGAGTGTTTGGGAGTCCCTACTATATTCTGCAACCTGAGGTAAAAAGGGGAAAGCTTGATCAAAAGGCTGAGTTAGGAATCTTGTTGGGTTACAACATTAAATCAAGTGGATATAAAGTGTTTGATTTGAAAACTAACAAAGCTATGATTGCAAGAAATGTGAAAGTTGCAGAAGATAAAATGTGGAATTGGGATGCTGAACTTGTCGAGAGAACAAGGGATGAAATTCAAGCTGAGAATGAGGAACCTGCTGATGGAGATGAATTTGAAGATGAATTTGTAAGGGGAACAAGATTGTTGAATGACATTTATAACAAATGTAATATAGTAGAAGCTGAACCTAATGATGTTCAAGAAGCCATGAATTCACACACTTAGGTGGCAGCAATGAAGGAGGAGCTGATGATGATTAAGAAAAATAAGACATAGCAACTGTGGACAAACCTGTAGACAGGAAAGTTATTGGGGTAAAGTGGATTTTCAAAACCAAAATAAATACAGATGGCAGCATCAACAAACACAAAGCAAGGCTTGTGGTTACAGGTTACTCCCAAGAACCAGGTGTAGATTTTCATGATACATTTGCTCTTGTGTCAAGGCTTGACACAATTAAATTATTGCTTATGATTACTGCACAAACTGGCTGGTATGTTTGGCAAATGGATGTCAAGTCAGCATTTTTAAATGGGACACTTGATGAAGAAATATATATTGAACAACCTGAGGGATTCGAAAAGGGCATCACTGCTAACAAAGTCTATCTCCTCAAGAAGGCCTTGGCTCCTAGAGCTTGGTACAGTCAACTAGATGATTTTTTGCTGAGTTTGGGATTTGAGAAAAATTTAAACGAAGCAACCTTATATGTGAAAAAGGTTGATAAACATATTCTGATTGTATCAGTCTATGTTGATGACCTGTTGATCACTAGAAACTTAGAGCAGCTTGTGGATGAGTTCAAAATGAAGATGAAGAACAAGTTCAAGATGAATGAACTTGGACTGCTATCTTACTTTCTTGGAATGGAAATCACACAATCAAAGTCAGGATGTTTTGTGTGTTAAAGAAACTTCACAATGAAATTACTGAATAAATTTGCAATGGAAAATTGCAAACATGTCAGCACTCCCATGGTGGCTAGACAGAAATTGATGAAGGATGATGATGCTCGCAAAGCTGATGGAAGAATTTATAGAAGTTTGATTGGGAGTCTGTTATATTTGACTGCCACATGACCAGACATTGTTTTTGCAGTCAATTATCTTTCAAGGTTTATGCAAAATCCAAGGGAAACTCATTATGTTGCAGCCAAGAGAGTGTTACGGTATTTGAAGGGAACACTGGAGTATGGAATGGTTTTTGATAAACTAGATACTGTCAAGTTAATAGGTTTTTGTGACAGTGATTGGGCTGGAAGTGATGAAGAGATGGTGAGCACTTCTGGTTACTGTTTTCTATGGGAAGAAGTATTTTCTGTTGGAATTCAAAGAAATAAAGTGTAGTAGCACACTCTATGGCAGAAGCTAAATATATTGCTGCCTATGTAGCTGCAAATCAGCTAGTACGGTTGAGAAAGATGTTGGGAGATTTGAACTTCAATCAACTAGAACCTACTGAATTATTCTGTGATAACATGTTAGCAATCGCAATATCCAAGAACTCTCTTTTTCATAATAGAACCAAACATATGAAAATCAAGTTTCATGCAATTCGCCAATTCCAGCAAGAAGGTGAACTAGAGATGAAGTATTGCAGCTCTAAGGAACAATAAGCAGATTTATTCACTAAATCCTTAGCTAAAGAAAGGTTTGAAGAACTGAGGGAGATGATAGGAATGAGCAACCTGGAATCAATGAGGAGTGTTGAAAAATAAAGAGTCAAAATGCAACTGATTCCAAGTCTGCAAAATGAAGACTAAGCAAAGAAGACAGGGCACCATCAGAGATTTCCTTTATTATGTTTTTCCTCGTTTTAATTAAGTAGTTGTGTTTCAGTCAATAAAGATCAAAGTATATTGTCTGTGATTTCTGGGGCTTGACTTGATCCAGGTAGAAAATAAATTGTTGAGATTATTTTCTTTTAAGGGGTCTGGTTGACACTTCGTTTAAAAGAGCTTTTGAAGAAATTTTATTTTTATTTATTTTTAGTTTTATTTTAAATTAATTTTTGATGTGTTGATATCAAAAATAATTTAAAAAAAAACAATATTATTCTAATATTTTTCTAAACAAAAAATATTTTAAAAAACAATATCAACTACATTACCAAATAGAGATTGTAAATATATTTAAGTATCTAATCATTGTCTTTCATGAAAAATAATAGAGGATTAACGGTAATCATGTATTAACTTTTCACAATTGGGTGAATTTTTTATTTTGTATGAACCAAAATGTCAAGTCAAGTGATTCCAATGAGTTTACTTGTTCATTTGGCTGGATTGATAAGTCACACTCATTTTGAAAAAAAAAAATTATTTATTCACTTAGTGTCTAGGATAGCTTATAGGTACTTCGATTAATTTTATTGATCTTGAAGTTAACGATCATATAAATCTGGTCATCATATTAATAACCACAAAGCTCGAATTTGAAACTACAGATAAACAAATCCTTTAATCCCAAAGTTTTACCATTGAATCATTTACTATATAATTAAAAAAGTATTTTATCAAAGATCTTAACTTTTAATATTCAAGAAAATTTTTACTTGATAGTTTTTGGCTATGCAATTTTGTATTTCCCGGTAAAGATGTTGGTTTTATTTGCCATAATAAAGGTCTAAGGGAGATCCATTTTGTATTAGGTGAGGTTGCACAAGATATTCTTTTCTTTTTTTTTGTTCATTTTCTTAGTATATCTCTTACAAATGTTTTTTCTTCACAATTGATAAATCAAGACAAAAACTTATTTTTTCTTCACTTTTTATTATTAACAAATAACTAAAACAAAACGAAATTTACTGTTGAAACACTGTGCACACACTCTAAATTCACTGTGGACGCGAGCTTTCTCCTCCGTGCGTCGCGCGAGTTCGTCCACCCTTTTTTTTTTGTTTTTTCCGCCTATGAACAGTGTAGTAACGATTTTGTCCCTGATAATAAGACAAAATAACGTTTTCGGCTGAGGGTTAAGGGGGTAATTGCGCGCGTACGGACCGGTCCGGACCGCCGCAACCTTTTTTTTTTAATTTTTAAAATGCTAAAGACGGTTCTAGCCTCTAATAAGATAAAATCTATTAATTAAGATCAGGGACATAACGGTAACTGACCATTATTATTTATATATATTTTAAAATATGTCAGGCGCGTTCTGTGCACGCACTCGACGATGTCCGCCCCGACGCCTCGTTCAAGAGGCGCGTGCCATGTGATACGGTGGCCGGAAATGGTCTATCGGCGTCCAATCCGGTTCGCCGCCTCTTGGTCTTCCTTCCGGTGCGGCGCGTTGCTTCACACGGTGTCCGTGGACGCGGCGGTGGCCGGTTAAAGCCGGTTGGTCCGTTTCTCTCTCTCCTGCACGTAAAAGTGCAGAAGAGCCCCCCGAGTTGTGGATAAATTTATTTGGGTCCCTTGACTTTTAATTGTGTATATGGCCCTGATTTCAGTTATATAAGTTTTGATTTTGTTCAATTGGGTCCTTCGATTGCAATTAATGAAATGTTAACTTTTCACTTCGGTCCTTCATCTTTTAATTTTCAGATTAGGTTGAAAAGACCGAATATATTCGGTACCGAAATTTCAATTTTTGCAAATTTGTCCTTGAATTGAAAATGTTAATAAATCTAACTTTCATTTCAACCCTTAAACTTTTAATTTGTTATTTTCATCCCTTTATATTTTATTTTCATTTCAGCCCTTATACTTTTAATTTTTAGAATTTCTAATATAACAAAATAATAATAATAATAATAATAATAATAATAATAATAATAATAATAATAGTCTGATACTAATACTAATAATAATAATAATAATAATAATAATAATAATAATAATAATAATACTAATACTAATACTAATACTAATACTAATACTAATAATAATTATAATAATAATAATAATAATATAATTCTTTTTCTTACTTGCTTCTTTGATAAAAAAAATTTTCTTTGGATAATTTGTTAATTTTTTTTTCCAGTAATAGCAATGATAATTTTTATTTTATTTTTTTATATTATGTCTTTGTTTTATCTTTTGTTCAAGTTTCTAGCATTTTTTTAGTCTTTCTTTTATTTTTGTTTCTTTCATAATAATAATAATAATAATTTAATTGTTTCTCTTCCTTACTCTTTTGTTAATGTTTTTTTTTTCTCTATGTAATTTAATAATTATTATTGTTTTGACAATAATGACAATGATATTTTATTTTTTTTCTTTTGTTAAAGTTTCTAGAATATTTTTATTCTTTCAGTAATTATATATTCTAATATTTATTGAATATTATCTCATAGGAATATATATAGGGATAAAAAAACATGACCTAGGATTTTTTAAATAAAAAATTAAATATCAGTATTCATAAATATATTTGATATAATGATATAATCAATAAATCGGATAACATAAACAAAAAATTGTCTTCAGATTTTAATCTTGTACTTAACACAATAATAATAATAATAATAATAATAATAATAATAATAATAATAATAATAATAATAATAATAATTTAATTGTTTTTCCTGCTTGCTCTATTATTAATGTTTTTTTTTCTCCGTATAATTTAATATTTTTTATTGTTTTAGCAGTAATGACAATGATATTTATTTATTTTTTCTTTTGTTAAAGTTTCTAGGATATTAAAAAAAAATTTAATATCAGTATTCTTAAACACATTTAATATAATCATATAATGAATAAATCGAATAACATAAAAAAAAATTGATTTCGAATTTTCATTTTGTGCTTAACACAATAATAATAATAATAATAATAATAATAATAATAATAATAATAATTTAATTGTTTTTCTTGCTTACTCTTATATTAATGTTTTTTTGTTCTCCGTATAATTTAATAATTTTTATTGTTTTGACAGTAATGGCAATGATATTTGTTTTTTTCTTTTCTTAAAGTTTCTAGGATATTTTTAGGCTTTCATTAATTATATGTTCTAATATTTATTGAATATTAATTTAATTGTTTTTCTTGCTTACTCTTTTATTAATGTTTTTTTGTTCTCCGTATAATTTAATAATTTTTATTGTTTTGACAGTAATGGCAATGATATTTGTTTTTTTCTTTTCTTAAAGTTTCTAGGATATTTTTAGTCTTTCATTAATTATATGTTCTAATATTTATTGAATATTATCTCATAGGAATGTATATAGGGAGAAGAAAACATGACCTACAATTTTTTATTAGATCCCTTAATTTGTTTATTGCAGCAGGTTATATTGTTTTCAATTTTGTCCCTCATTTCAAATAATTAATAATAATAATAATAATAATAATAATAATAATAATAATAACAACAACAATTATTTCAATAATAATAATAATAACAATAATAATAATAACAACAATAATAACAATAATAATAACAATAATAATAATAACAATAATAATACCAATAATAATAATAATAATAATAATAACAATAATAACAACAACAACAGTAATAATAATAACAATAATAATAACAATAATAATAATAACAATAATAATAATAACAATAATAACAATAATAATAACAATAATAATAATAACAATAATAATACCAATAATAATAATAATAATAATAATAATAATAATAACAATTATTTTTGTTAGTAACTCTTTTGTTAATATTTTTTTTGCTCTTCATAATTTAATAATTTCTATTGTTTTGACAGTAATGGTGTTAATTTTTTTTATATATATTTTTAATCTTTCGCCTAAGAATATATATAGGGAAAAGAAAACATGCCCTAGGATTTTTTTAATATCAAAAATTAATATAAGTATTCTGAGATACATTTAATATAGTTATATAATAGTAGATGATCGGCCACACAATTACAAATAACCAATTAAAAAACATTCACAAATTTAATTTTATTTATTTATAGAATAATGTCTACTTTTGTCCATGTATATATAAGTGTACTTAACACAATAATAATAAAAATAATAATAATAATAACAATAATAATAATAATAATAATAATAATAATAATAATAATAATAATAATAACAATAATAACAATAATAATAACAATAATAATAATAATAATAATTTCAATAATAATAATAATAACAATAATAATAATAACAATAATAACAATAATAATAACAATAATAATAATAACAATAATAAAAACCAATAATAATAATAATAATAACAATAATAATAATAACAATTATTTTTGTTAGTAACTCTTTTGTGAATATTTTTTTTGCTCTTCATAATTTAATAATTTCTATTGTTTTGACAGTAATGGTGTTAATTTTTTTTTATATATTTTTAGTCTTTCGCCTAAGAATATATATAGGGAAAAGAAAACATGACCTAGGATTTTTTTAATATAAAAAATTAATATAAGTATTCTGAGATACATTTAATATAGTTATATAATAGTAGATGATTGGCCACACAATTACAAATAACCGATTAAAAAACATCCACAAATTGATCAATAAACTACAACAAAAAATATCACACCAAACAATCAAATAATTCACCATACAAATGGATACAAAAAATATTTTCATAACCAGTAAACACAACTGAATAAAGAAAAATTAAATGATCGGCCACATAATTACAACAAAACCAACCACCAACAAATTCCCAATTGACTACAGCAAACAAAAATCTCTAATCAATATAATCTATTACATTTTTTCGACTAACTGATTATATAATTATCAATCCAATTAAAACACACCAGATAATCAAAACATTGCAATTTTGCAATCTATGAGTTAATTAAATCAACACACAATTCAAATTTAAACTGTGACTAAATTATTCTCCAAGCCGGTAAAATAATGTCAACAACCAACCAGATCAATGCAAACAAAAAATAATCTATCTTTAATAGATTTCAGCGATTACAATATTGCTATCAACCAGTTAAATGCTTAGTAACTGTTAAAAAATATTTAACCATCAACACATTCAGTTCAAGACAACAAAAAATCATCTTTCATTCAATTTATTGATTACAGATTTACATCAACCAATTAAATAACCATCAAAACAATTAATACATACTACACAATTAATCAATTATGGTCTTGCAATACTCAAATTACAATTCGCTGATCTTTCATAAATTTTATCACTTATAATTTTTAAATTTCGAAATTGAATTATTATCTGAGTATTTAAGCTTATAACAATAATCAACTAATTTAATACATAAAAAACAATTATAGCATGATTTAAAATTTACAATTCTCTATTTATCAACTAAAAAATTCTTTATTTACCACATAAATAATCAATTTGCTATATATAAAAAGCCCGGCGCAACGCGCGGGCTAACCAGCTCGTATTTCTAAATGTTATTGCTCATGATGAGTGGAATTAATATTTCTTTACCATCATCATTTAATTGCTCTCTATGTTTTATCTCTTAAATAAGGAGCCAAAAAATAAAGAAAATAAAGTTTGTGATCAAAATTGAATTTTATAAATTATTAAGGACTTAAAGCTTATAATCTTCTTAAGAGACTTCGATGAAGTAATATACTTATCTCATATTTCTCTATCAAGCATTACTAGCTATTCATTTTTTATATTAAGATGATTTAATTATTTTTTTCTCTAATTATATATAATATATTTATTTTTGGACTCATTAATATAAATGTATGTTCTGAGTTTTAGATCTTGTTTGGTACTATGTTTCAAAAGTATTTTTGAAAAAATAATTATTTTTATTTTTATTTTTATTTTTACTATAAATTATTTTTTTGAGTTTTTATATCATTTTCATGTTATGATTTCAAAAATAATTTTAAAAAATAAAAAATTATTTGATACATTTCTAAACGAAAAACACTTTAAAAATAATCTCAACCACACTCTTAAACAGACATTTAATATAGAAAACATTGTCATGATTATGAAGTTAATGCTTTACTAAAAAAATCCTCATAAAAATCAAAATCAAAATAGAAAATTTAACTAAAAAATAAAAATAAAAAACCTTGTTTTTCTTTAATAAATATATTTTAATTGACCATTAATTTATGTTTTTTGAAATACAATTAAAAAATACTTAAAAAATCATTATTGCAATGTACAATTATTTATTTCACAAATAATAGCTTGGAGAATAATATTTTCCCATCAGATAGTACTTAATCCATCTAAATTCCAAAAAGTCAACCAAAGAATCTTCACACTTTGGTAAAGAAAACACAACAAATAATAGCTTGGAGGCAACGACTGACCCTGTTTAATTTACAGCCTTTGGAGCATTTCCAAGAAAAAGTTAAAAGAAAAATAAATAAATAGTTTTCATCCTTTATTTTTATTACTCCACAGAAAAAAACTATATTATAGATTTAAATTCGCATTGTTTAATATAATTTTATATTAAAGAAAAATTTAATTGAAGTTGTATTAGTTAATTATTATTAATAAATAATTATATTAATATTAAATAAATTAATATATAAATTAATATATAATAACATTTTCTAAATAGTTTGTTTATTAATATATATATATATATATATTAATAAATAATTATATTAATATATATATAGTTACATTTTCTAAATAGTTTGTTTATATATATATATATATATATATATATATATTATTTTATTTATACTATTCAAAAAAGACTTATCTTATTTTATTTATACTATTCAAAAAAGAATTATATTATCAATTTAACTATTCTAATAGCTTATTGTCCCCCTTCAAAAAAGCCCAATTTTCTGTCTATCAGCTCTTCAAAACTCCATCTCATCAGTCTCGCATCAATCAAACCCACCATGGCTACATCATCAACAACAACAATCTCTCAGCTTTCTTGTTTCTCTTCACTCAACAGCAGACTACACCATCTACACCGTCGATCCATTTTATCTCTGCCGCAGTCTCTTTGCTACAAGGTACTAAAAACCCCCAATCTTTTTGTACTTTCTTCTGAAACAACAATGCAAGTAACTGGTAGATTTTTATGATTACAGTCATGGGTTGTTATGAGTATTGAAGGACATAATAACGAGGTCCACACTTCAACTTCAAATATCAAAACAAGTAGTACCAATCATAACTATACAGCTCCTGAGGAATATAAGGGAATTAGTGATCCAGTAAAGGGAGTATATGGGTCAGCTAAAATTCATGACTTTTGTTTTGGGATTCCTTTTGGTGAGTGTTCCGTAATTTTATTTCCATTTGGGTTTTGAAAAGTTTGAATTTTTAGTGTTTGTTTTGTTTTTGGGAAGATAATGATGCAGATTCTTGCAAATGGTTGTGCTTTTGTTTTTTCTCCTTTTTCTTCAGGTGGGATTGTTTTAAGTGGGGGGCTTCTTGGTTTTGTCTTCTCTAGAAATGCTGTGACTTTAGGTACTGGTGTGTTGTTTGGGGTTGCTTTGCTAGCACTCAGTACCTTTAGTTTAAAGATTTGGAGGCAAGGGAAATCAAGCCTCCCATTTGTGCTTGGACAAGCTGGTAATTGAATCATACTGCTTACGATATTGTCATATGCTGTTTCTTTAAATTTCTGTTATGGTTTTAGTTTCAGTTAGCTGTTCTGTTTCTTGAAGCAATGATTTAGTGGGAGAAAACATATGTAGAAGCTGAAAGCTAGAAACTGGAAAGCTGAAACCAATCAGCTAGTTGTTCCTGATTGGTTTTTGAGCCTTTCTCAAGGGTTTTTTTTTTAAAAAAAAAAAATTCTTGCAGTATCTGAGAATTTCTCTATGCACTGGAATTCATGCCAATAGTCTGAATTGAAGCCCAAAATACGTATAGATGCTGGAGACTTTGGACCTTGTCTGAGCGCATCAAAATGCATTTGTGGGAGATTGTGTTCACTCCATGAAGTGAGTATTGGTTTATAGCCACTTTGGGTTTGGTAGAGGTTTTGAATTGATTACCTCGCTTGATGGATAATTAGCAGTACTACTTATAATATGGATTTGCTTTATAGGCCATCCAATGATCAAATTGAAGTTAAAAAGTTATGGTATAAGATGATCGTATGGATGAGGCAATGAGTTATATGCCTAGCCATGGCGAGGAAGCAAGTTTGCATCACAGTGAACAATACTTGAGAGTCTTAGATAGGACTCTACTGACCCCCATTACTATTATTCTCCGTTTCTCCCATAGTCTTGTACTCTTATCCTGTGTTCAACATTTAGTGAAGAGATAAAGGCAAATGCTCTGATGATCTGAACAGTTTGTATATCATTAACAATTTGGGAAGGTCAATGAGTGAATCCTGTAAATATGTGTGAAATGGAATAGGGATTTATTTATTTTTTAGTTTGTGAAACTGTAGTTGTCTTAAGCACCTATAGGTTCTAAAAATTGAGATTTGTATCATTGCCTTATTGAATATTACAGAAGATAAATAATCTTTCCTTATGAGTTTGATCTTATTTTGTCACTTTCTTTCCCTGCAGTACTCGCAGCAGCCCTTTGCTGGAACAACTTTCGGGCTTACTCTTTGGTTGGTAACCACATCAGTATTAAAGTTGTTCTCATTGATTACATGTATTTTTTTTTTTTATCTTATGTCATTATTTTGTGGGATGCAGACAAAGAAGGTAATTCCAACTGGATTTTTTGCTGTCATTAGGTACTTAATAATTTGTTACTGGGATTTATTATTTATCAAATTATTTGGTCTCCTTTTTGGCACTTAAACTTTCTATTTCTTACAGTGCTGCGATGCTGTGCTTCTATTCTTATGTAATGATATCTGGAGGAAACCCGCCACCAAAGAAGTTGCAGTCATCTGCTGGTGTCAATTCATAACAAGAAATTGAGAAGGCCAGGTAAAGGTGAGGGATAGCTTTAGATATAAGGCGGCTTTGTTCATTTAATGAACTCTACAAGTTGAGCTGTTACACCTTAATTCTTGGGTGAGGCAGTGTGGCTTAGGTCACAGTTCTGCTGGTAACAAGTTCTTTATAGTAATGATGTTTCATTTGACAAAATAAGTTGTCTATTGTGTCAGTTCTGTTGTAGGCATAGTTAGAATATGAACTATGGAATGAGACTCCAAAAATTACGTTGTAGAAGGATAAAGTTTCTCACCTTTCCATATTTCTAGA
Organism: Salix caprea; assembly: GCA_964035475.1. Taxonomy (NCBI): domain Eukaryota; kingdom Viridiplantae; phylum Streptophyta; class Magnoliopsida; order Malpighiales; family Salicaceae; genus Salix; species Salix caprea. Next base: position 6,489,481 of record OZ037752.1, read on the forward strand.
TGCTCAAATTCAGGAGTATCTGAATCTGCCTATTGTCTTTTTCTCTATGAATTACTTGTCAAATTAAACATTCTGATGAGGATGTAATATGAACACAAAGAATTATCACTGCAGTGCTTTCGTTGTTGCAGGTGTCCTTCTTAAATGATTTCTTACAATTCATGTATGCATCAAAGTCTAGTTATTCTCCATTTCCCTTTATTTTTCTCCCCTTGATACATTCTTTTGTGCCTGATTGGAAGCGAAATTGAATATGAATGCATATGCAATATTCAGTTCTCTATAGGAGAGCCAAGGGTTTCAGAATTGATCCTAATGAAATGAGTTTTCTGGTCTTGTAACAAGTGTGCAATTGCATGACTCATTGGCTTGAACTTTGTGCATAGTGTTAGAGAATAATATAAATCATATTATGGGGCCTCACTTACAAGCTTAAGCTTTTAGGTGAGATGGTTCCTTAATATGGTATCAGAGCCTTGTTGACCCAGCGGTCACGAGTTCGAATCTCACCATCCCCATTCTATTTGATAAAAAAACCAAGCACAAGGTGATGTGGGTCTGTGCAAGTTTCAAGCCCAAAGGGCTTTCACTTGAGGGGGTGTGTTAGAGAATAATATAAATCATATTATAGGGCCTCACTTACAAGCTTAAGCTTTTAGGTGAAATGGTTCCTTAACACATAGATTGTTGGGCTGATTATACTGATTGACTCTTTTCCTCATGGTTATTATGTTACTTCAGTCCAAATATTTTCTTTTATTTTGGTGTGCAGTGAAAGTTGACACTCCCAGTTACTTGCATGGTCAATATTATCTTTTCTATTGATGCCATTTCATGGGGCTATTGACATTTACAATTCTTTTGGTGCTGGAATGGTTTCATTGGGTTACGTGGGCATGCCGATGATACTTTGGATTGTATATAATAAGGAGAGAACATGGTTTATAGGGCAGTGAACTTGAATTTCGTTTCCTTTTTCATCCATCAACTAGATTATACTCGTTCTTTGATCTTTTGATAAAATCAAGAGCAGACTGCTTGAGCCTTAATGCCATTGTTCCAGTCTGTTTCTCATAAAAAATTCGATTTTCATGGCATAGAGAAAATGAAATACAAAGAAGCGTTTTTCATTGCTATAAACTCGTATAATTGTTGTGTGTGCAAATAGTAAGATTGTTTCCAAAGGGCTGGGCTAGTGCTGATACTTGATGCGTCAGAGTATGGATTGCCTAATGTTTACCTTCATGCTTCAAGGAGAGTTTTGGAAAGCTAAATTAGTGGAAGCCATTGAAAAGGAAGGCCCTTGTAGTACTTCCCATCTCTCCAAGTTGGTTGTCTGCCCATTGCCATGCTCATAAAATGGTGTTTCCCTTGGTAAGTGGGGATAAGGGCTTCACACGTTTAACTTAATGGGATGAGAGGACCATGGTTATTGTGAAAGACATCGTAGATCACTCTTCTTGTAGAAAACAATGTTAACAATGCTTAAACATTTATTTTCAATGTTACAAAAACTTTGTTTCAACTCATGACATAACACAAACAAATAGCCAAGTTAGAAGTTAATTAAAGGCTTAAATGAAAAACTAATTTGAAATTAAAAGTAAATTTAGTTTAAAAATAGAGATGGAAAAAATGAAGGATGAATTTGCAACAAGTGGTTAAGACTAAAGTTATAAATTTATTCTATTAGGGATACAATTGAAAAGAAAAAGGTGATTTAAGGGAAAACTAAATTAAAATTGAAAAATATTCAACATCCAATGACTATAAAGGAAATGACAAAATGTTTGTTCTATATTTGTTTTCTCTCCAATTCAATCTATTAGATTTGATTTAGTCAAGATTGATTCACTCATATTAGTAACAATTGAGTTAGCTTAATTCAACTTAATCCAATTCATGATCAAGATTTTCTAATTGTCCAAAATCCTATGTAATGATTTCTATTGAATTAACAACAAGTTATAGTAAAAAACAAAGATCTATAATAAATTAATTAGCAAATCAAGCCCAAATTGATTTTTGGGATCAAACCCCTAAAGTTTTGTTAAAGAATGGATTTTCTAGATTCTTATAATCTTAGCCTTAACTTTCCTTAAAAAACCAGGCAAAATATAGAATAATTATAACTTCTTATGACAAGAGACCAAGAACAAAGCCTCTAGAAAAAATTCAAATCAAACCAAACATTATTTACAACTTTTTCTTTATTGACATATAAAAAAACCATTAATGTCCAACCTTTACCAACATCTTTTTCCTCTCATTCATCCAAAAAAATATACACTAACCTCCATTTTTTCCCCAAAACTATAAACTTTCCAATCTATCATTCACTATCAACCTAAAACAATATCCATCAAACATAAACATCATTTTTGTAATATGAAAATCATAAAAAAAAAACACTCATAACACGCATCCTTCCTCTCAACTAAAGTCATTAAGACCTTCTTTTAGCACCACTCACCATTATGAAAAGTCATAGACTACCACATTCTAGCTTCTATTTCACCAAATTATTAATAGCATAATAAGTTCTAACTAACCATTTTTATTGCCAAAACTACCTCTAATCATTTGTTCAAATCCTCTCTTTTTTCACCTCACAATACCACCTCTTTTTTAACCTAATCACAACTTATATAGACCTTTACTCTTCCTAAAAAGTCACTTGATATTCTTTTTAGCCATAAACCAATAAACAACCTCTTATAAACCATAACAACATCCTTTAAAAATAAAAATAAAAACTAACTAATTCTCAAACTCATTATCTCTTCTTTAGCACTAAACTCTACAAGAGAAAAAAAAAAGAAAGCAAAGTCTAGTCTACCTTCATCTTAGCTTAAACAAAGTTTGCTTGAATAGTGTTATCCAACTAAAAGGCAACATCACATCTAAGAGACAACTTGTCACTTCTCAATGAATGGTCAACTAAGTAGATATTTGCATAGCACATATAAAATGGTAATATCTATAGCACAAGGTATGAGTTGCATAACCAAGAAGCAATCAAATACATTAGTCACATAGATAAAAAAAAAATCAAAAGGGTTGAAGAGTTAAGTGACCAAAAAAACTTAACTAAAATATTATAATCATAATCCCTCAAGGTAAGAGATTGTGAACAAAAAGGGAAAATCTTTATTTCAAACCAAGTAATGAAACATATAAATCATCTTAAAAAAATTGCATAATGTTTTACAGGAAAATTATAGGAAAAATCCTCAATAGAATCCAAGGAGGCTCTAAAGAATCAAAATCATTAAAGAGGTTATCCTCGAGTTATGATATCGAGGAAAATTTTGACCCTAATATAAAAAATTGTTAGGGAGTTTTATACTTAGGAAGTCATTTCTACTTCTTAAGGTATGTCACCTCTTTACATGATCAAATTTTAGTATTTTTATATTGAGTAAGTCACTCATTACAATAAAATTATTCTCATTTTTTTCATATAGGGTAGGTTACCCATAAGAACGAGCTTATCTAAGGCAAGTCACTCATTAAAATGAGATCTTTTGATTTTGTTAGGGTGTTAAATTAAAAGATGTCAGATTTTTCTGTAGAACTTAAAGATATCTGATCCCTTTCATTTTAAATATCATTTTTTTTTCTTTTCAAGATTACTACATAAAGCATTTTACAAGAAATTATATTGTAAGTATTGTAATGAGAGCGCAAGTATCAAAACTCAATTTTTGACCCTTTATTTTTTTATATAGATTTTGAAAAATTCAAAAAAATATTTTCTATAAATCTTGTTAATTTTAATCATTCTTCTTCTTTTATCTTTATTTAGTTTTTTTTGTCAAAAAAAATCATGAAAAATCATAAAAAAAAATATGTGGTTGAAATTGGACGATGATTAAGCATGGCAAGCAAAAATAAAGTTCATTTTTTAATCTACTATTTTAAAAGGGACCAATGTCAAGGTTTCAATGAATAATCAAATTGATGAGTCTCTTATTAATAGGAATTGATGTTAAATTTTTCACAACTAACCAGAAGAAGAAGAAGAAGAAGAAGAAGAAGATAAAAGAATAATTAATTACAATTAAAAATACAAATTGCATATTTTAGGATCCCTATTTTTTTTTAACTAACAGATGACGAATTCTAATTTTACATGACATGCACCTTTCACCTCTTAATTTCAAAGGAGTCATGCCCGTGCTGTCCAACAAAAGGGTGTGACAACAATTATGTAGTCCAAGCTACAAAGGTCCATTCAATAATACAGAGAGTTATCCTTCTCCAATTTCTAAATACTGTTCGCCTTTCTACACAAAGTTTAAATCTAAGATCTTTTTTAATTAATGCTTTGAATTGGCTAGTTATAAGCAATAATTGGTCCTAGCAAGCTCTACAATCGAGGCTTGCGACTATGAAATAGTTGGCCTTGACTAAGAGATAAAAATTAGCATAAGTTAAGAAAAATCTTTAGCTGTCTATATATAATGTTCAGTGAAACAATACGAGGAGGTAAGAGTAAGATATTGCGGAAGAGTTTGCTGGTTCGATCCCGACAAGAACATGGAAAACTGAACTTAGTACCATAACCAGAAGCAACAATGCCGATGTCAAATCTCTAAAGAGATTTTTCTAATCGAAGGCAACTCCGTAGCTTCGAAACAAAGCCAGTCAATCACCGCTTGTCCCGAAGAATTCTTCTTCTGATTGAAATTTTATAATATCCGGTCCACAGAAATCACTGCTGACCTCGATGGATTTTGGCTTGCATAATGCTATCACTCGTCTTGTTGTTTTCTTATATTTTATGCATGTTCATTCAAACTTGATGGTAAAAGTGGGAACGATCGATGCAAGTTGGAATTCAAAAAAGCTGAAGTAGTTGTTTTCTTGGGTGTACGGGTGATCAACCATGTAATGAATTACACGTTGCTAGAGTTTGTTGGAGAGCTGAATATTTAATATTTGCAATTTAGTTATTTAATTGAGAGAAATAATATATGTTTATTGACCACACGAGTAGGACTTGTGGAAGCGAAAGTTAGGACCTGTCAAAGTGAAATCTAATCTATAATTTTATATATTATATTTGGATTAGGTTTAGATTTAGTCTTCTTGTTGTTTCAATTATCGTCTTAACTAATTTCAGGTTTTAATTATTTCTCACTTGGACTTCAATTGTTTTGCTAGGTTGATTTTCACTATTATATAAACATTTGACGTGTTTTGTTTCTTGCATTACAATTTATGAGTTAAAGATTTTTCAGAGCATTTTCTATAGTTTAGAAATTTATTGGGCAATAATGCTGCGTCATATAACATTCTTATATTCAGGTTCAAATGAAAAATCATTCTTAATTAAGAGATGATGTAATACAGGTTAAAAATAAATAAAAATTATATATCAATTTGAAAGGTATTGCCTACACTACATATACATGCCTTCGAATTATAACAAGATAGGATAGTTAATTTCGTGATTAATTCTGGATCACCTTACCTCTTTTTTTCTTTTTTGGAATCATGTAATTATAATTACGTTAGTTCCGGTCCATCTTCTGTTCAAGAAATATCACGAAATTGACGATTTAGAGATGTGTCCTGAATTAATTATCAGTTCCACTGCCTACAAAACCTTGGCAGATAATTAAGCTATTCAAGAGTAGTGGAGGAATTGGCAAGTTTAAGTAAAAGAAAAGGTGTGTATATATATACATACACACACACACATATATATATATATATATATTAGTGGCCTTAAGACATTAACGTAACTCTCCTCCACACCAAATAAATAATTTCGCCGTCTCACTTAGAGCACCAATTAAGTTTTTCGGGGTGAAACTGCTCGTTTTACCAACTTTCAGTCGTGTTTACCTTCGTATGCAATATCTAATCCTAGATAGTTAATTGAAATGTCTCTTTAGAAATTTGGTTAACGTTGTTTTAGAAAATATTTTTTATTTAAAAATATATTAAAATAATATTTTTATTTTTTAAAAATAATTTTTAATATCAACACATTAAAATAATTTAAAAACACTCAAAAAAATTAATTTAAAAAAAAATCACCATTCACAAATACCCGTTTAAACGTAAATGAGTTATTGCTTTTCTTCTTATTCTTTCCTGCTTCTCTTTTTCTGAATAATGCGCAGATTGCTACGTGATTTCCTCATCATTGCCTTATATTTTTTAAAATAAATTTCCATTGTGAGAATATAACTACTTTTTATATATATATTTATAAGGAAGTGGGTTTCTCTGGAAATTTGACAGTTGATTATTAAACGGGTATGGGCTAGCAAATGAGGTGGCGTATTTACCTCAGCGAGTCTCTTTTAAACTTTGATTATATAGGTGTGGTTGAGGTTTCTAAGCCTTGCTTACGACGATATAGTGAATGTCTCTTCAAATATATATGACTGTGAAAGATACAATATTTTTCTAATATGAAATCAACACATTAATTTTACATCAATTTTAGAAGAAAAAAAGTGAAGAATTAATTACCTAATTAAGGAGTGTCCCCGTTTTCTTCTCCCTGAGTTTAGTAGGCAGATTTAGCGTGACCATGTTTATGTTTTCTACTAGTTTTTTTTTTTATTGTAATTTTTTCGGTGTTTACTATTGATGTTTATCGACGGAACTATTTCATCGATAATGTATCTATAAAATATCAACAATGATATTCATCGATAAATACAAACAAAAAGTACGACGATAATGTTCTGTCTGTAATATTATTAGTCAAATACTTGTAAAAAAAATTTGTTTTTATTTTCTTATGAATTAGCTGATTTACTAGTAGTGTTTATAATATTAATGAATTATAATATTTTATGTAATATTTAGTTTTATGGATGATATATATATATATATATATACATATAGCACTCTAACTTCTCAAACCAAAAAAGTTTTTAAGACAAAACTTTTCTCCCCAACCATGTAAACAAATGGTCGTACTAGCAATTATTCTTGATGAACTTAGTTATCAATAACAAAATAAAATATTTAAATGGCGTAGTTTCTCAGATTGGAGATACGGAGCTACATATAGAAGGACAGAGTACTTGTAAATCAGATTTAAAAAGACTAACCTCTGAGCATAGAAATAAAATGAAAAAAAAAAAAACATTTAAGAAACAATAAATAAAAGGATTCACGCTGGCTTCTTCGGTTTTATTGGTACAAAAAACGATGGGCGGGGGATAAAATAAATAAATAGGTACAGGCCGATGGGTTTCGGGGAATAATCGTCACATTCATATAAGAAAAGGGAAGCAAAAACGAAAATCATTGGACTCTGTGTTGATTTTTTAAATTATTTTTACATTTCTAACATACAAATGGAAACCACAAATATGGGATAAGGATTTGACCACTAAAACTTCAAAGTCAACCATGCACTAGCATTCCAGCTTTGTGGATCATTGGTCTTCCAGTGTAACGTCATGATTATTATATTTCTTTAGAAAATCATGATGGTATTTAATTTCAGATTTTGTTTTCTTATTCGGGAAGAAGAGTCCTTGCAATATTATTATTGATTAGGTTAGTTACTTACTCCTGTTACAAGCCATTGACTCTGTAGACAATAGGATTGCCAACCTAACCACCAAATTCATTCATGATACCCGATAGATAACTTTCGTAGCATTCCAAGATCTATAATAGAAAAACGTTAATTAATTATTATTATTATTATTATTATTATTAATAATAATAATAATAATCGGCCCATAAAGTTTCTCTGCAATTTATATGATAAAATTTCAAGGATAACATCAATCAGGCGATGAATCTATTTTTATAGTTCTCTTTAATTCAATAATATATAATTATGAAACCATGAATATATAATTTGTGTTTGTGTGAGAGAGAAAGAGAGAGAGAGTGCATACGTGTGCATGTGGATATTAAAATTTGTCTTTGAAAGCGCTATCCTCGTGAGCGACATTTTAGAAAACTCTAGAAGAAGAGTGATGATTGATGACACTCTGACTGCGTTTGCTGTTATGTTATAAAAGTGTTTTAAAAAAAATGAGTATTTTTGAATATTTTTATATTATTTTTATGTATTTATTTCAAAAATATTTTTTTAAAAATAAAAAATATTATTTTAATATATTTAAAAAAAAAAAAACAGGCATTCTATGTCATAGTTACATGACTTTGGTTGAGGTGTGTCTTAATTAGGTTGTGTGTGTGTGTGAGGAAGAGAGAGAGAGAAAGTATGTGTGCATGTGGTTATTCAAATTTGTCTTTGAAAATGCTTTTCTGCTCATTATCAAATTAAGTTTGTTTGTTTTTGCATTTTGGACATGAAATATTGCGTATCTGTCGAAGTTCAAAACAGAAAAGATTGTTAACTGCTATTTAATCTCTATAATTTAAATTATACCGTTAATAACGATGATGATAGCTGATATACATCATCATACATGTTCTTATATTCGATCGAATTCACCATATACTAAACACATCCTCGTTTTCAACATTGAAGTTATATTCTTACAAGTTTCTTATGATGTTTCTTACAAGTTTCCTTTCCCCTTTTCTTTTCCTCTGTTGTCGTTTTCTAAACTGAATTCTGAGCTCGGTGTTTTTTTTCCATTGGAAACTTTACTTATGGTCCTCGTCCAAGGAAACCAAGTTTGATAAGTAAACTCCACTTCCTTCTGTTTGAAGATACAAAGAACGTAGGGCGCCATCTCTCATTATTATTATTTTTTATATATTTTTTAAAGTGTCATTTATAATAATGTTTTCAATTATTTTCATGTAGCAGACATTTTTCTTATTATTTGCTTGTCATCGAGGATAATGATGCAGTAGAGATTGACAAATTGTCAGAGCATATGTCACTGTCTCCTCGTCGTTATTGTCAAAGTATTTGTGATCAGTGTAAAGAAATATTTAAAAGATCTTGAGCTTCCTATTAAAACAAGTTCGTCTTCCAGAATTCTCCAAACAGTTCAGAGAAGAAGGAGAAATGTTTTGAGTTTCTAAACAAGTCAAAACCACCTAACGCGCTAAGATTTCCCGCAAGTTTATTATTTATCATGTCAAATTCTGGATACTAATCTAATTTAATTAATGATTTCATGGTCCAAACCTCACCTTCATGTGCAGAAATTTATTTGATATGCATTTGGAGAATTTCGATCGGAATTTTTCACCAGTAACATATATCAAGCCTACTAGGCAACACGAGTGCTCCTCAGCACTTGCAGGTATCTTCTTTTTTTTTCCGTTCAAAGATCGAGTAAGAAAATTAAGTGAAACTGAATTAAAATTCAGAAGCTGCATAGAAATTACAGAGCTAAGGTTGAGAAAACCCATACAATTTTACATGGACAAAAAAAAGTTGAAAATTGAGATGATTCAGTTGTTGGCCGGCTAAGTAAACCATGAATAAAGTATTGTCACGGCCAACAGGATCATGGAATTGCAAACGGGAAGGGGTAATATATAGGTGGAAGAGGGAGGGATTTAGGGAGGAGGGGATGTTTCGAAATTATAGATCAAAATGGTAAACATGTAGATTCAAATAAATGAGGGAGGGAAATAGATACTAATCTTGTGCTTGAATCAAAAACAATAGTGATACAAGCGGAACGGAACGGTATTAACAACCTGTTTCATCCAGTTCAGTTTTCAATTAGAAATTATTTTCATCAAAAATATTTTTTGATATATGTGTCACTCTATCACGAGCTCCTAATATCTTTATACCGACCAACTCATCATGGATTACTAATACAATATCTTTGTTCAGGAAGCTCAATCATAGATCTTTAATACAATCTTTTCGTTCAAATCACCCCATCATGGATTCCACTACTAGAATTTTGAATAACAACAATTGTTATAGATGCAAACAAGGTATTGTTTGATTCATTATCTCAAAGAGAATCATCATCTATTATTTGTTTTGGACTTCTCATTGCATGTAATGCTGAACTTCGATTGATGATAGAAATAGGAAGAGAAAAAAACTATTTATACTTAAAGTAAAGTTTCTTAAACCGTGGCTTTTTTTTAATGAACTCATTATATATCTTTTGACTAAATTCATTGCAACAATAACCAATAAGAATGTAAGGAAAAAAAAAGTTACAGACAAATAGATCCTTGGGGTTTTTCTACACTAACCGTAACTCACAAATTTAACATAGTTGAGTTAGAAGCTCATCGATCAGCAATAACAAGCTCCTTATATATAAGAGAACGTGAATAATAATAGTTATAATAATAATAATAATAATAATAATAATAATTAACTGAATTCTGCGTATAATCACCTACCTTATTATTTATCTTCTTAACGTACAGAGTTATTGACTGTGCTTCACAAATGATGCTACGTATAATTGTTTTTTTTTAAGTTGATTACGGGATAAATATGAGACATGTACCCTTTTTCTTCTTCTTTCTTAAATCGTTAGCATGTATATATGACGATGGAACTTATATATTTCAAATTATAAGTTCAATTATGGTCCGAAATATGAGACTCCTAAGTGTTTATTTAATTAGACATGTCAGAGGAGTAAATTGTTAAATGACGCTAGTAGTCCTATTTATAGACTACAAAAAAATTAAATAAAAAATCATAGTATTTTCAGGCAAGTATGGAAGAAATACAGAGAGATTTGAAGTAATCATTAAATGTTGTTTCTATATGTTGACTATAAAATACCTAATAATGTCGGCTGAGTATTCGACGTACGTAAAAAGCAACGTAGGTCATGAGGTTATTTTGGTGGAAATTGGATTAGCCACGAAGCTTCATTAAAGCTTCTTAAATACTATTTATTGTTTTGTAGTGGTGCTCTAAACTTCTTTAAAAAAGCCAAATTAATGGAAACAATAATATTGTCAAAATAAAATCTTCCAATTATCCCCTGTTTTTACTTTTGGTACCTAAAATAGGACTATTTTGAACACATGTACATACGTTGAATCTGAATTCGAAATTCAAACTTTTAGGTAAAACCGAAGGGAGAAACATCGCAGCTTCAGCTGGCTGGTAAACTGCATTTTTGTTTTTTGTTTTTTGTTTTTTCCCCCTGTATTTTTTATGGTGAAAATGATCAACCGGCAGTGGCAACATTGCAATTTACAGGGGCAGTTCCAGGCCATGCATGCATGCTTTCTTTAATTATTGTGATTATATTTTAATAATTCTAGACAGGGGGCATGAAGCTTCAAACGAGGGTTTATATATATAAATAAATAAAAAAAATGAATGCTTCCAGTAGGAGGAAACGAACAAACATGCTGACTAACAGGATGACGACATCAAGACAAAATAAGAAATAACTAAATACCTGAAGAATCCCAGTTAGTAGTTCCAGTGATTAATTAATCATTTGTGCGTGCATTGCCGCGAAGAACTGTTCGATAATGTTATTTATTTTATTTTATTTAAAAAAACGCCGTCGAGTATATTTAGTGATTATTCACCTGGCTTTTCTACCAAGCTAGTTTGAGAAGATGAGAATAGTTATATTGTGGTTTTAGAAAATAGTTTCTTTTATTTTTATTTAATATTCATTAGAAGTTTTTATTTTCCTTCATTTTACATATCAATATGATATTTGAATAAAACAGATTGTTAATATTATTACAAAAAGAAACTATGATATTATTTGAGAACCATCAAAAGTTTGAATAATAAATTAAATATCATGTCAAATATATTTTTATTTTAAAAAAATAGATGATGTATTATTTAAAAATTATTTTTTAATTTATTTTCATATAAAACACTTAATAAATACTCTAAAGACCTCGACAGATCAATTTATCAACTTAAAACAACAATAATTTGGTTAAACAATACAAAATCACTTTCTTAGAAGCCTAATGGCACTTGTGTCATCAAGAGAATAATTTGACAATGAATTTGGCTTTTTTGTTATTGAAATCTTTTTAACTAACAATTTTCTCTCTCCTATTATTTTTATATGATGCACTATCTCCTAGCTCACACTTAGGAACTTAATGTAGCTTGGACCAATCATATATATGTGAAACTAAAGTGATAAAAAATAAAAATGAAAAAGTTTTTCAGGAAAAATATTTATAAAGGTGTCTATGTTTTAATTTTTTGAAAGCAATTAAATTGATTTTTTTTAAATCGAGCATGAAAAAAAATATTTTTGTGAATGTGTGAACAATATTTTCCCCACCTAAAAAGTGAGTTAGAAACTAAGTTGGTAATAGTCATATGGCAAGGAGTCAACTAGAAATAAAAGATATTTTTAATTCAAATCTTACCACTTGCATTTTTCAACCCACGCATAAATATGTGAACGATTCGAGATCTCGAATTATAACAATTTAATTTTTAGAAGTAAAATGTATACCTTAATCACACTTTTTTTGTTTTATTCATTATATTTTTCCACATTTTTTTACCTCCAAATACCCAGAAAGCATCCTACCAACTTCTACCAACTAATTTTAAACTTCAAAATATATAGGGTTACTTACATTGACCTGTGTTTAATTTTATTAGACAAAATAATTAAATAATCTTCTCTCTCTCTCTCTCTCTTCTCTCCTTAATAGTCCTAACTCTCCACTATCAAGAAATCAAATATGATTACTCAAAGGTAAAGATGATCAAAATCGAGAACCAAAATTAAAGCAGAATTTTATATTTTTAATAAATAAATAAAAACCCTTTAAATCTGATACAAAAACGCAGAGAAAATCTAATGAATAAATGCCTTTAGACTAATAGGGAATGAATAGATTTCTATAGGTAGGTAAATAGTTATTTTCCAAAAAAAATCTCATGATTTCTTCTCCTCCTCCTTAATGAGTTTGTGAAAATGGGAGGGACGTTCGTAATGACAGATCATTGAATTCAAATCAACAAAAGTTGATGCTGTATTTATCAGTTTTTCAATAATAGAAATGCACCACACAAATCACAATAGCAACTGTCTTCTAGTCCCATACAATGGCTCCAAATTGTATAAGAGAGCTAAATTGAAGGATATCTTAAGAGGTTAGGTTAGGTTGAAAAACATAAAAGTAATTGAAGTTTTCGAGGAAAACAGATTTATTGCCGGAAAATTATAGCCTTTTGTCCATCAAAGCTGATTCGTTAGTACCCTCTTCACCTATCTTTTTTTTTTTTTTTAATATTGGACGAGCAAGAATGACATAATCATCATACGGTATAACTGAGGAGAAATTTGATGGGACCCCTTTCAGAAATTCATACACATATTGCTTCTTTTTTCTACGTGACAATTGCAATACCTAATCTCGATGATTTTAGTAGTTGCCTATTGAAAAATACCTCGATGGTGATTATGAAATCGGCCTTCCCCTAATTGCCTTGATTTTGGAAGCTATTTAAGAATATCATACTACTAAGAGAATGAAAGCGACCCTTATCATTTCAATCACGTCTCTCACGCAACTGTTTATAAGCAACATGTCTGACAAAAAAACACACTAAGTCGTAGCTCCTTGTCTGATTCTTGAGAACATTTCAAAGTCGAGATTTCTGTCCAGAACCTCTCCCATCTTGCTTTGGTTTATTTCTGTTAAACTTAACAGGATGGTTCGATCTCCCTGTAGCCATGGCAGTGACTTCAAGAAAGGGCCATGGACGCCGGAAGAGGATGAGAAGCTAATTGACTATATCAAGAGGAATGGTCATGAGAATTGGAAGGCACTCCCCAAGCTTGCAGGATTGAATAGGTGTGGGAAGAGCTGCAGATTGAGGTGGACAAATTATCTGAGGCCTGATATCAAGAGAGGAAAGTTTTCAGAGGAAGAAGAAAGAGTCATCGTCAACCTTCATTCTGTTCTGGGAAACAAGTATGCACTTCTTCTTTTTCCTTTTCAGCTAGCTTACATGTTTGTGCTCTCAATATTTTAATTTCCTTAAAATGGTTTCTAACCTTTCCCGTTTACTTGAAAAAATTGCAGGTGGTCAAGGATCGCTAACCATCTTCCAGGGCGGACAGACAATGAAATCAAAAACTTTTGGAATACTCACATAAGAAAGAAGCTTCTTCAAATGGGGATTGACCCAAACACTCACAAGCCAAGGACTGATCTAGACCATTTCTTGAATCTCTCTCAGTTTCTTGGAGCTTCACAATTCGGCAATTCAGCAGATCCATTGGACAATTTTCTACAGTTACAGGCAGAGGCCGCTCAATTAGCCAACATCCACGTGCTGCGAAACCTGTTGCAGATTATGAATACAAAGACACTAACAAATCTGGAGAACAACACTCTCTTGGGATCCCAAAATCCTAACCTGTTTGAAGGACTAGTCAACGGGGCAACCATCTCCAATACCAGGGATCCAGTTAACCAAGTATCTCAGGATCTTCTTAACCCACTTGTAACCCAGCAAGCACCAGCCAGTGACTTCCAAGCTATCTCGAATTTATGGGCTAGATATGAAGGTGGATTTGGCCCTGAAGGGCTAAACATCAACAGTAACAGCTTGAGCAGTTCCTGTGGTATTCAAACAGATCAAAACCCACTTCCTGCATTGGTCTCAGACTCAACCTCCCCTGGAATTTCCATCGTTAAGCAAACAGAAAGCAAGGGTAACCCGTCAAACTGCTCCACTGGCACGCCAACCTCCACAGTTTTTGAGGCCTGGGAGAAGCTGATCGATGATGACAACTATAGCTCTTACTGGAAAGATATTCTCGAGTAGGTACTTAATTGCAAATGCTCATTATGATTTCATGATTCCTTCTTCTTACTGCTACCAGCTTTCCATTGCTTCTAGATTTTTCAAAATCTTACATCCTTCGTTGGTTTTTTGTCTTCTTCATCTTTAATTGCAAGAAGGCTAACATTTATTTCTGTTTTATGCAGTTTGACATCATCATCCTGGTCACATAACTCTTAGCGAAACACTCTTTCAACAAGCATCGATGCATGCTAGCTAGCTCTTGGTGCAGGAAACACAATTTGTTCATTAAAAATCTTATGTAACAAGTGATCATTTTCTTCTTCTTATACATGTAGAGTCTGTTCTGCTAAGATTTAACTATGTTTTTGTGAAAACTGGATACATCCATAATCTCCCAAATCTTGGATATTGCCTCTTTTTACTTGTAGCTTCAAATAAATCTGAAACATAAATATATTATTTCCATTATAAATCTGTTATAGCAGACATATGCGCTAGAAGTTTTCTGTATATTAAATCAGTGATGTCCTGTCCCTGAAGAAGAGTAAGTGGATGAAACCAACAGATATAGATATAGATATTCTATCTCTACTGGACAAACATTGACATAATTCTTAAAACCCTAAATGGGTCCAAGTGAGATAAGATTATGACCTGCATATATATATATATATAAATAATTTACATGGCATGTCAAAGTCGATAATATAGGCACTCCCATATCAAAATTATTTCAGGACATCGATGTTCTTCTAGTAGGTCTTCCACTTCCAGGGTGACATCAAATGATTAATTAATAAAGAAAGAAAAAGTAATCATCCAACAATTGGATGGTTGCTTATGTATGGTCACTAAAAGTCAGATTATTCGTTCTTGTTAGGTGAGCTTATTTACGTCCAGTACAAGTAACTGACTGTAGCAAAGTTACAAAATTACCAACCTACCCGCCCCCAGTTGAGTGTCGATGATGAAAATGTTGCTGCATGCCTCGAGATATATAACAATGAATCAGCTAAGATTAGAAGAATTACATAACTGACACGAAACAAATCTAGAATCAATACAGTTTGATTTTTCAATTGCTTCCACTCCTGAGGCCTTTACGCCTGCTTCTAGCAAGTCTTGCAACTCAATCGATCCAAAGCCAGCTTAGGCCCAATCAGCCCAATCAGCCCACGTGCATGTTTTTGTCAAACCATCAACCAGGATTGCTCAAACAATTCAGATGGGTACTGTAGTGTGAGATTCTCAAGGTAATCATCCTTCGGAAAAATACATATCAAAATTTGCAACTTTATAATTTTTATTCCACTCATCGTAAAACTGACTATATTGTCAAAAAAATATAAATAAATAGAAATTCTAGAACAACCAATCATTAAGCCAAAGACCCACTAAAAATAAACTACTGGAGTTCAAAATATAATAAAATCAAGCATAATAATAAAACTCAAATAAAAAGTTCACAAAAACTAAAGTCAATTACATAGGTTAAAGTTTAATCAACAAGTTGGGCTACCCTATTTTCAATGATCTTATGCATAAACAGTGTATTGGGTTCAATGTCTCCAGAAATTCTCATGAGATTGAAAAAACTCAATTTCATCAGGTATAACTCTAGGCATCTCCGATAAGACCCTAAGGGCCATAATTATTGTGATGCAAGTACAACCTGAATTTGGTCATCTAGCTCGCAAATTGATATTTGTAAGAGTTTATAATTCCTAGTTAAAATAACTTATTACATTTAAAGTAGCACTAACATGTTCTATTTGTGTTCATAACAAAAATAAAGTGGTAAGGATTTCAAAATGAACATTAAAAATAGGTTGTCTTTTATATATAATGAGGTCTTTCATGTTAAAAGTATAACTAATATCAAAGTTTGGTGACAATTTAATCACACAGTTTAATGACATAGCTAATAGATTGAAATATTTTTAATACTTTGAATGATCTAGCATTACTCACTTGTGATTTATTTATTTATTTATTTATTAAGGATGCCATTTAAGTTTAATATATATCATGAAATATTTTGCAATATTAAATGCATTATAATATTTATATAAATCAGCTTCAAGTTTGTATTGTTCATTACTTGCTATAATTGTTTAATGATCCTAAAATAAAAATTATATATATATATATATATATATATGTAAAACACTCGGTTGACTTGAACAGCTTAGTATAAAAAGACATAGAAAGAAGACCTACAAGTTTCATATGTTTATAAATAGGAGCATTGAATGACTGAGGGTGTGGAATGGAACAAATATTATTCAAAACTGGAGTACATATGAATTTGACACAACTTAGTAAATTAAGGTTATCTTGTGAAGGGTAAGGGATCATAGAGCTCAACATACTACTTACAATCTAGAACATGTTGAATCTCAAACATGAGAACTAGGGATCATTAGTTTAAGAGGACTAATATCATAAGACTCTTCTAACACTACATTTACTTCTTTAGACAGTTCTATTAAACTATTTCTTAAGATTTTCTCTACAACTAAAATAGACTTAATAATTTTTTTCTTAACCTTATTCTCATACTTGTTTGTATGTATTGTGACAAATCTTTGTTATTATAGATCCTCTTCATTAGGCAAGTATAATCCTCAAAGGTAGACTCATAAACTTGATTAATATAATTTTCTCTTTACCTAAATCCTTGTATTCTTGGATGAATAAGGTTTAGTGGTACATTTGACAAAGATATAGCCAAAACTTTAACATTTAACACACTAAACCTAAGAACTTATCATAGATATTTAATCTAAGACTCTTATTTCCTTATCTTATTTATAAAATTGAGCACTATTATAATTAAGTCTATAGGGTGAAACATAAAAATAAAAAAAAAAAATATTTTTAAATTGAGACCTAATAAAGATAATGCGAAGGACCTAACATTTCATCCAATGACTATTCATAACCACTCGTAATGCATGTTTGGGAGTGTGGTTACGGTTGCTTTTGGAAGTGTTTTTAATTAAAAATGCATCAATATTATATTTTTTTATCTTTTAAAAATTATTTTTGATATGAGCACATCAAAATGATTTAAAAACACCAATTTTTTTTTATTTAAAGTAAAAAATAAAAATAAAAATAAAAATTTTCATTTTTTTTCAAAAATATTTTTGAAACGCAATGGTAAACACCCCCGTAGTGGTACAGTAAGGTCAATGATGTAAACACCTTAAAGTACAAACTCTCTCAAAAGATCATCTTTCAAACCTCTACTAAGCATTCTTTGAGTTGTGTTCTTTTCTCTATAATGTCATATTTTATCTTATACTCATCAAATTGTGCTATATATTTGCTATCATACTTATTTTTATTTTCAAGATTGTTTCATTGGTCTATTAAGTTATTCTTACAAGATTGGGGTAGGTATTTTTCATGTAGTTTTTATTTCATTTTAGTTTAATTAATGATGAAAGGTTTATCTCTTCTCTCCAAATAAACGTTTAACACTTTCTCAGTAAAATCAAGTTTTATCAATGAACTTCATTTTAGCAATTTAACTATTCTATTAATGGATAATCTTCAAAGATTTTCCAGTAAAATTAGACTTCACCAAAAGCTTTATCTTAGTAAGTCTAATTCTTCTATCAACAAAAGAAAAGGTTAGACAACGGTTGGTATATAGGTGGAGAAGTTGAGTTCTAGCTAGGGTTTATTGTTAAAATAATCTTAAAAGGCATGTTTGGCTAGGGTGTGTGTAAAGTTTTTATGGTAATTTTTTCACATTACATGTTGTTTTTTCTTCTTCTAGGCTTGCCTTTGAAAAATCACGTGTTTGATGAGAATTGCACAAATTCTAAGGTTTATAAAGTGATACTGAATTTTGAGAATTTGAAAAAACCTAGCTTTTTTATATACAAGCAAAGTGAAAGAGAAGAAAGAAACAGCTAAGGAAAAGAAGTGGAAAAGAGAAGAGAAAGGAAGAAGGAAAAGTCTGCAATTCTGAATCCAATTCATTATGAAACTGACTTAGTGTCAAAAATTATGAATACACAGTAAAACCTTAAAACAACCACTGCAACTTTTTATATTCCAAGGTACATAGTAAACGAACATGTGCAGGCAAAGAAAAGATCCTCGATTTTCTCAAGCATCGCCCTTGAATGTGAAAACTTAAAGCTGCCAAAGCGGTCTGTATCATTTGTAAGAACCTCTAACCCACCCATAATCCAGCAATCCTTGAAATCAAAGGAATTAAGGTTCAAACTTTGTGATGGAAATGTTAAGTGTAGTAGAGACATGCTAGAATAAATTCTACAATGCACGGCACCATATATCTTGCACTGCTCAAACTCCTTCAGAGAACAGCTGGTTTTGCCCCCAAAACGAAATTTAAGCAGCTGTATTAACTTACTGCTTGGCAATACTGGAGTCGGCCAGCTGCAACTAATGCAATAGATACATGCTAATCTCAATGATTAGCGTAAAACTGACCACTACAGCAATTTCTTATTAGAATTGCAGAAACAGCTAGCTTACACCAAGAACATAAAAAGCAATCACAAATAAGTTTCCGATAACCATAGTGAAGCACATCTTTTTAAAAGCACAAAAATATGCTGAATTCAACCATCATCAAGGAAACAATAGATCTTCATTTCACTGAAGAACTGTTGAAAGCAAAAGTTGAAATTGAAAAGGAATGACTCGGAATTAGATGGTGTCATTGGACACCAACCATTCATAGAATCCGATCAATAGAAACAAGAAGCCTGAACGCAATCAAATGCAACAGTCAAGGGTTGTGCTTTAGCTTTGTACCAACTGTGTCTTTTCTCATAGAACCAGCTATATGGAAACTGGATTTTCTCAAAAAAAAATTACATTTTTTCCTATTTTCATTCTCTGCTACAAACAAACAACAGAAAATGCTAAAGAAATGCTAAAAGTATCCATTTCTCTATTCTGTTGAGACATATTCTGTTAAATCCACCAACTTAGTGACTGTTAGAGAATAATATAAATCATATTATGGGGCTTCACTTACAAGCTTAAGCTTTTAGGTGAGATGGTTCCTTAACATGGTATCAGAGCCTTGTTGACCCAGCGGTCACGAGTTCGAATCTCACCATCCTCATTCTATTTGATAAAAACTAAGCACAAGGTGATGTGGGCCTGTGCAAGTTTCAAGCCCAAAGGGCTTTCACTTGAGGGGTGGTGTTAGAGAATAATATAAATCATATTATGGGGCTTCACTTACAAGCTTAAGCTTTTAGGTGAGATGGTTCCTTAACAGTGACCATATAGATCTCCAATCGTACTGGAAAACTCTCCATGATTTAAGTGGTTCAAGCATGGAAATCAGCACTTCAATCAACCAAAACAAAAGGCATAGAAAGTAAGATTAAAAATTTCTTTGACAAAAAAGAAAACTCCATTTACCAGAGATGCCAAATTGCACCAAACTAAAACAACTTCTAAAAAAATGGAAACATTTAGAAGCCTGGAAGTACAACTTAAACTTCCCTAAGAACTTGAAGAAGAGTATTTGAGAATTACCTAACTCCAGAGCAGTTGTTGACAGAATATACATGTTCAACACTGTAACGCCATGTAAATGTTGTTAAGAGGCTAAAACTACCACCGAAGAGGTAACAAACCTATTTCTTCCACCACGGTACCTCTTGCCTCTCCTCCTCCCACCTACCTATCAGAAAATGTGCAACTCCATCCAGCCCACAAATAACCAGAAACATTCACCACCACACAATGAATGCAACGAGCCTCATACACTGCTATCCACTACTTTAGTATTCTACTTCCCCCCTCAAACGTGAAGAATGGACTTTAGTATTCTACTTCCCCCCTCAAACTTGAAGAATGGGTGGTTTCTCTTGCTCTTCCCCATCATTACAACAAGTATTAATCGCAATCTTCCTCACTTCCACATCACAATTACACACCAGCTGCCGCATATGAATCCCATCTTTCTCTTTCTCCTCACTCCGACTCTTCCGGACTAAATCACAAAAGAAATCGGTCAAAGCAGTCTCGTAACCGGGCATTTTGGCATACCCAGGAAAGTAATTAATATCAATCACAAGGTACCTATTCCCAATTCTAGCATCTCT
This sequence comes from Salix caprea, assembly GCA_964035475.1. Classification (NCBI taxonomy): domain Eukaryota; kingdom Viridiplantae; phylum Streptophyta; class Magnoliopsida; order Malpighiales; family Salicaceae; genus Salix; species Salix caprea. The sequence continues at coordinate 6,510,265 of OZ037752.1, forward strand.
AATGACATCAAAATTAAACAAATTCAACTTCAATCCCCTCCTCAATCCTCTAGCAATATCCGTAATAAAACTCTGCGGTGGCAACTCAGTATCCTCCAAATCCATTAACTTATAATACTTATCATCATTTCTCTCATCACTAGTCAAATTCGAAACCTGCGAAAACGACAATGACCCTTCCAAACTCTCCAGTTTCTCCTCGGAAACATCCGGTAGCGACTTCCTTTTCACACACTTGACAAATTCCCCTACCACGTAAACTTTAAAGATAACGCCGCCGTGATTAACAAACTCTTGTAAGACAATTGGGGGTTTTAGTTTATTTAAACCCTCATTGTTAAAAACCAAAGCCATTTTATGCGATTTTGCGCTACCATCAGCAATTAATGGTTTCGCAACGACCGGATATTTTAAAAACTCCCAAGATTGCCGGTCAAAAAGTGTTTCCTTATCGTAAATCACAATCTGTTTCGGAATGCCGAATGTGTCCGTTTCCGACTCGATCTTTAGCTCCGAAACGACTTGTAACATAGAGATTCGGTTGTGGAGTCGTTCGATTGACGTAGGTGAGTCGATTATAGTCGAATTGGGGTTTTGAGTTTGGAACTCTTCGAGTTGTTTCCTCCAATGCTCACCGTCCAGTTTGTGGAGAACGCAATCGAATGGTCCTTGATCAGTTAATCGACGTTCCTGATCAATTTTTACCAGATCGACGCCTTTTGATTTGCAGAGAGAGACCAGTGAGTCTTGGATGAAGCTTTGTTGTTTCTTCGGCAACAGCGCGTAGCCAACAACACCTCTCCTATCGTCTGCCATTGGAATTGATTGGCTTTCGCGAGGCTGATATTGAAAGATTTTGATCGCATTCAATTCGGAAATGTGATTGTTTATAATTTTGGGTATTTGTTTTAAAAAATTTAGAAATTTCTTGAAACAAAAAAAATTGAAAGGGAGCGAGCGCAAGTGAGATAAAGGATAGGGGTGGTATATATAGATATTGTACTAGGGTTACTGAGATCTGATAGAGCAACCAGAGTTAATGAAAAGTGAGTGCACGTGGCATACTCTTTGATTCTCCCCTAACGATAAGCGTGCTGCGATAAATACCTGTTTTTTTTTTTTTTAATAAAACATTTTAAATTATTTTTTATTAATGTTTTTAGATGATTTTTGATATAGATATATTAAAAATAATTTTTGAAATATATTTTTCGAGTGGAAAGAATTTCAAAAATAGTCTACAAAATCCATGAAAGCTGGAATCGGGTGCGTAGAAATACACGGCTCTAATTGGGGTATGAAGAAAGTTGATGTTGATTGGATGACATTCTTTGACCATACAAGAAGAAGAGGTCCTGTTGCATAGGCAGTGCCGGTAAGTGGAATAGGGGGTTAATGTTGATTGATAATTGATTAGGAAAGGGTGGTGATGTCATTGTCTTTTTTAAAGTATTTTTTACTTTAAAATATATTAAAATATTTTTTAAAAATTATTTTTTATATAACTAATGATCTAAAAACACTAAAAGTATTTTTATTTAAAATAAAAAATCAATCTTTTTTTAAAAACATTTTAAATGCATCCCAACCATGCCCTTGAAAATAAGACTTCGCAGAGAAATATGGAATTTAGAAAATGTGGAGTCAATTTTGTTCTGTGGGTATTGCCACATACAGTGGAGTCCATTTTATCTTATGGTGGCCCAGTTTGGTGATGTGACTTGTTTTAATTAAATTTGTTTCCCACGTGGATTTTTGCAGGCCTTTGGACACGCTTTTGGGATCAGGTGTTTGGTGCATTTTCTATTGTTGTCTTTTTCATGTGCTCGCAAGATTTTCTTTACCATTATTGTCATTGTAGTAACTTTTACCGATAAAGTTTTTTAAAAAATAATATTTTGTTATGATTTTAAAAAATATATATTTAAGTTGAAGCTACCGTGATGTGGGTTTTTTTATATGCAAAATAATTAAAAACTAAATATTAATAAATAGAAAACAATTTATTTTAACTTTTACAAAATTAAAATTACAAAAATATTATATATGATACATATTGTAAGAAAAAAATATTTGGTTAACAGAATATTTTCTCTCTTAGAATTTGAACAAAAAAAAAAAAGAGTTATGCTAGAGTAATACCATGAATAGGGATATTTAATTTCTAAGGACTTTATGGTGAAATCAAAATGTATTTTGTTAGGCGTGAGTCAGATTCTAAATATTTTATTTTATAATATCATATTAAATTTCTTTTAAAAAAAACAATAGACTTATATTCTTCAAATATAGTTACAATAATTTTTGAATACGTAGATAGATAACTTAACACGGTTATAATTTGATTTAAGGTAACAAGTAAACATCAATTTTTTTTATTTTTGTTAATTAATACTCTTATGCTATGATAATTTTTCATATGAATAAGACACATGGAAAGCACTCTCCAACATCCAAGCATTAAACTTCTTTTTTTTCAATTTTAACTTTGCTTTCATATTTATTTTCTTCTCTTTCTCATTACCTTATATTGTGACAATGGAAGTCTCTTACAATCTCTCTTTTCTATTGTTTTTTTACATTTATTGAACTTCACTCATAATTTTCTTTTTTATGCAATAAAAAACACTCACCATCGCCCATTTAGCTTACGGTTGATAACCATGCTACAGGGTAATGACTAGTTGCTCATTTAGCTTGTGAGAAGTAATGGTGATGAGCTTCCCAAGTTGCGATAAATAGGTTTTTTCTAGTGGCCATCCGTGCGAGAATTAGGCTTGGACATGCGTTATGATCAAGAAGTCAAGACTAACAGTATGCTGGAAAATGAAATGGGACCAATTGAGCTGTTACTATCAGTATCAATTTATATAGATATGAAATCTCTTCCGTTCTCCACCCTCCCTGTCATCAGCCACCACTGAACTCCATAACCATCCAAATTTTAGTGGAGAAGGAGACCTGAGGCCCCCTCAAATTCAGACACTAGACGAACAGGGTAAAGTTCATGTCCCATGTAACTTGGTACTAGCATTTCCATGCCCATGAGTATCACATGCTATTCTTTTTCTTTTCTTTTCATAGTGAGTGTTCGGGTCAGCTTGCGTGGGTCTCGACTAATTTTATCGGCTCTGAAGTTAACGATCATATAAAACTTCAATGATCATCATATTAGCAAATACAGGTTTGAAAACTATATAAAAAGCAAATTTTTTAGTCCAAGTTATTACCACTGGACAAAACACATGATGGAAGACACCGGATTAAAGTGCAAACACCAGCTCTACTATTGAAAAGAATTTGTCAGCCATCAGTAATGAATAGGAGACCATTGCTCGAGTTGAGAAATTAGAGGAGTTGCACAGAAATAATAAAAAGCAAGACAAAGAAATAAATGCCATCTAAATGAGCAAAGAAATAATTGAAATTTATTTGTCGTGCTATCCTATTTATTATTATTTTTTTAATAAAATGCCATGCTCAACTATCAATAATTTAATTAGCGGAATTGAGGTCCAGTATGAGGACGCTGATCAATTTTCTTAGTTTGAACCACGAAGACCATGGATCTAGCTTTTGCCGGACCTTTTACTTTCTATTATTTCCCAGATTTGCTTTTGATTTCCAGGGTTTAACTTTTAATTATCCAATTAAATAAATGCCAGATCGTCAGGTAGCCTCCACCAAGAAGTTGGTCACACTATCGTTAACAGTGATGGCAAATCCACCAAAACATGGCCTCGGGTTTAGAAAAGGCTTTAAAAGTAGTTTACAAATCATGCACACCCTTTTAAGATGGACCATAACGTTCAAAGTGTGGACCCTACTTTGAGCCCACCAAACCAATCTCCATATCCATTCCAAGTGTGGACCAAGTTTCATGCGTCCATCATCAGTCCAGTCCACTTGTTATTGAGCTTGAATCCGTGTCATATAATAAAAAATAGCACGATTAATCTTGTGGACAATTATAAAATTATGTTGAAATTAAATTAATTAGCAAACCAACAAACAAATACAACTAAAGGGAGAGTAGCTCTTGGATGGTCGTACACGTGCTAGTTTTTTTTTTAAAAAAAAAAATCCGAACGACATGATCTTCTTGGTGGATGCAAAGATTGAGCTCCTGTCGAGAAGATAAATTTAATTATGCGAAGATTAATTTTTTTGGTGATTAAAATGTGACCATCTAAGGAAAAACATTTTTAATTTTTTTTTATGATTATATCTCTTTGGAATATTCAAGGATTAGAGTGTTGAGAAAAAAAGTTTGGTATTGAAATGTGAATTACTAAAATAACAAGGACCAAATGGCAGAAACACTATAACTTAAAAGACTAAATTGGAGTTTTCCATGACAAAATAGTAAGGATTAAAGTGGCTTGGTGGTCAGGTGGCTCTCTCAAAAGGATAATTTAGTGGTTAAGCTTAAGGGTTAATAAAGTCCAAATAAAATAAATAAATAATAATGTGAGAGGGTGAGGTGTGGGGTGCAGACAGATAAGCGCACATGACAGGACTCTTTCGACGCCCGACAATCATTGTTGTCCTTCTTTGTTCGTGTTGTTTCCACCTATTCACGTGCTTCTCATGACTTACCTCACGTGTGATTAATCTCTTGTACTCTTATATTCACTCCTATTTTTATATCAATTTTTTTTTTAAATTTAAAAAAATTGATATTTTAAATCATATTTTGATATCAAAAATAATTTTTAAAAAATTAAAAATATCATTTTAAACAAAAATAATTTTTAAAATTAATTTCAATCAAACTCACTAATAAAAATCATACTAATAAATATCCCAGGACACCGGTCTGTTTACCCTAGAAGAGGTTGGGCTTTTGTCCGAATGGCTAAGTTTGTCGGAATTGCTAGGGTTGAGGCTATTCGAGGCATGGTTTTTTTTTTTTGAGGTTGTATACAGTAAATAAACCCGTAATTCAAATGATAATAATAAAATAAAAGGTAGGGGCGAAAAATAGAAGATGAAAATAAAGGGGAAAGAAATCTTGTGAGTAGCGGCGGCGATGAGAGTACAAAATAGAGGCAACGGCAAGACCAGGTCGCACCAAAAAAAAAAACGTTAGCCAGTAGAAAGGCTATAAACGCGATGGAAGGGGACCACCGAAGACTGCTGACATACGACAACTGTGCAATTTTTTGTTTTTTTTTTCTCTCTCACTCGATTCTCGTAACTTTTTGGATCTAATATCTCTCTCTCTCTCTCTCTCTCTCTGGGCGTCATTATCATAAGATAAGAAATGCATACAGGCAGGAAGAGGGAGATAGAGGGAAACAGAAACGTATCTGAAACACAGAGAAGGAAGGATGGAGGGAGTGTCCTAAAAGCAAAGCAGCTCTGACTTAAACCTTTCCCTCCCTTCTCTCTCTCTTTTAAAAGGAAGAAAAAAAAATCAATCGAGAGAGAAAGAAGGGAACTTGTGAGAGATGAAGGGAAAAGGAGGAGATGTGGGATCCAGATTTCCTTTGAGCTCTCGGGAGGTTGCTGCTGCTTCCACTGTTGTGTTGGGATTCGTTCTGGGTCTTTTGGGGGTCTACCTAACCATGCCTGCATCTGATTACAGTTTCCTCAAGCTCCCTCGCACCCTTGAAGATCTTCAAATCCTCAGGTTTTCTTTCTGTCTTTTTTTTTAACATTCATGTCTATCTTTTCTGTTGCAATGAAGTGTTTCAAGTTTTTCATGATTTTTGGAAGAGATGGGCAACTTTTTGTCTCCCTTTTTTAATAGATTTCATTCATGTGTTCTTGTAATGCACTACTTGATACATCTGTCCTCTTGGGATAAATGAATTTGTACATCTCGTGCGGTCTCAAGGTGCTAACACTTGGTTAAAATATCGCTAGAAATCTGTACTGACCCTGTGATTTGTTCATATCAAAAGATATCGCTTCTGTGTGTTCCTTTCACTTGCTACTCAAATTACTGCAATTGAGTATTTCCTGGTCATATGTGTGTAGTATAATGTGGATGCTATTCTGCAGGGATCACCTTGAAACTTATACAAGTGACTACACTGCACAAGTCCTGGTGGGATACTGCATGGTCTACATTTTCATGCAGACTTTTATGATCCCTGGCACTGTTTTTATGTCATTGCTTGCTGGGGCTCTTTTTGGAGTATTTAAAGGTGTGGCTTTGGTGGTGTTCACCGCCACTGCAGGTGCTTCTTCTTGCTATTTCCTGTCAAAATTAATCGGGCGCCCTCTTGTCTTCAGTCTCTGGCCTGACAAACTTAGTTTCTTCCAAGAGCAGGTGAATCTCAACTCCTGCCTAACGTGTGTTTGTTTTTGCTGGAAAAATGTCAGAAAATTGTTTCTGTAACTCTCAGGTGGCTAGAAGAAGAGGAGGGTTGTTGAACTACATGCTTTTCTTAAGACTAACCCCAACTTTACCAAATACATTTATTAATGTTGCTTCACCAATAGTTGATGTTCCTTATCACATTTTCTTCCTGGCAACCCTGATTGGACTTGTTCCTGCTGCTTATGTCACTGTTAAGGTATTTACTTGTGAAGCTTAGTTTTTGTTTTTTGTTCATTGAATCTCTCTTCATCAGGCAAAAGCAGTGCTAAGAAACAGATTTTGCAATTTAATAAGTTGTACAATCAAATGCAATGTGGGTTGATTGGTTAAGAATTGCAAAGGTGTATGAATTTCTAAATATTTTGGACACCTGATTATCATGCAGGCTGGAATAGCTCTTGGAGAATTACAGTCGATAGGGGACCTTTATGACTTCAACTCCATTGCCACTCTATTCCTTATTGGGATTGTTTCTATTACCCCAACATTAATAAGCAAGAGTAAATGATAGTATTTTTTCTGGAAATACTTGCTTGCTGTACATGCGTCTCCAGCCACCTAGCAGCCATTACGGTGCCGCTTCGTTTCTGTACAGCAAATATATGTAAGCCGCAGCTGTCCCTGTTTGTGGATGTCACTGCGAATTCTGCAGGTGGCAGAGATGATGATCTCGGGAGGATGCTTGGTGTGCACAAGTTCATTTTCCTGTTGGTGTTATTTGTACTGGAGTTGTGGGGAGGGTGGTAGCCTGTATATCTCAAAAGATATGCATTCTTTCTGCAAGACATGTTAAAGGTTGTAATGCCTATTTAACCCGTGTTTATGTGCGTGCGTGCTGGTTATACATTTTTTTTCTCAAAAAAAATAGAGTATGTAGTCTGTTGCTATGTGTTTTTTAACATAAAAAAAATTACACTCAATTAATGAAATAAATTAATAATTATTTATGTAAATAAAAAAACTTAATAATAACCAGGAAAGAAATCGCATAACTTGAGAGATGGAGGGCAAAATACTCTAATATAAAATGATATGCCCATTGGATTGTATTTACTAAATTTATTTATTTAAATAATAAAAGATAAATACAATAAAAAAAACTCTAAAAAATATAACAGAAAGCCTAATATTAGCAAGATATAAGAAATGGATATGAAATCATCCGAATAAAATAATAATAAAAAAAGCCTCAAGCGAGTGACCTTGGTACTTTGGTAGCCAATCCGAGTTAATACGATTAAAAAATAGAAATTAAAAGAAATAGAACGAAATTTAACATAACAATTTAATATTTAAGAAAAAATTATATGAAATTATTTGTTAGGAATGAAATTGAAAAAAAAAAACAAATCAATTAAGAAAATGATTTAACAAAAATAGCAGTTAAAATAATTAGAACTAAATTTGACATAAAGACTAAATGAAAATAAATGCTCAGGGATAGAATTGAAGAAAAACAAACTAATCAAGAAAATAATTTAAAAAATACCAATCAAAATAATGGGGATTTGATAAAAAAAAAAAAAAGCACAAACAACAAGAGGTGAAATAAAAAATAAAACCCAATTAGAAATAACCAACGCAAATAAAACAATTACAGTTAAGAAAAGAGAGACTAAATCAAAAGAAAAAAGAAATTGAAGGGATATATAATGTTTTTGCAAGAGAAAGAGATAGAAGAAAAAAAGATAGCAGCAAATAGGGGCTTAGGCGTTGACGGTCATGCTTCATTCCATGGGAAAACTGCCAATAATTCCGGCTTCAGGAATTCAAAAGGATCAAAAGTGCAAATTCTTTGGAATTTCCAAGAATAATCTTTGAATTCATGTACTTTATAACGCAATTGGAACGGGATGGATGGGATTTAAAGACATTGTAGTCTAAGCAATATTATGATTGGTTTACTTTAGAAATCCAACTTTTTAAAGAATCGCTTTCTCTATCTAACCCTTTGCTTTCTTTTTTGATGTGGAGTTGTTTTATAGTATAACCCAAGGAATATTTTACTTGCGAGCGACAGTTTTCTAGTCGAAAAGCACCAGGATTTTTCTTGAAAAAATGAATTCAAAAGATCAACTTATTGGCTAAATTTTGATAATCTATGTGATTTTTTCCATTTTTTTATAGTAAATCTTCCTTCTTCTAGCCTGTTCTGGGCGTCTTTGTTCGAGGCTTGAGCTCGAGGTTTGCTGAGCCAGGCATCATCTCTCAAACCTGAAGCTGCATGTCACAGTCCCAGCTCAAAATAGAGACAGGACAGAACAAGGTCAATCATTCATGCTGTTCATATATCGTTTGTTAGAACAGAGTAAAGATACTACCACTCCCTTCTTCCAATTAACCATAAGTTCATAATCCCTACTCTTGTCTCGTGTCTTCATTTCCTCTGGATTTTTTTCAAGGCGCGGTCATAAACCAGCAGCCCTAGAGCGTTCGGAGCCATAATCGGTTGTTTGTAGCGACCCTTTGAAACACTCCAAAATTCATACAAATCAAAAGCATAATGCCAGGTTCAAGAAATCCCACGAAGAAAAAAAAAGGTGCGCAAAAAATACATTCTAGTCTCAAATACACCTATTTGCAAAGTATGAAAATATCACTATTTGCAAGAGATGGTGTCTTGCTGTCTTTTGGGATTGTTCACAACACAGGCATTTATATCTATCTCCTAGTTTTCCTAACTAAATTTCCTGGTTTTTTTCTTTCTGTTGGAACTGTCTGGGGTCCGGCTATCTAGCTTGCGTTTTTGCCTGGCTGGTCCTGAAGCACCACCGTCCTTGAGTGCTGTAGCTTTCGCCTTTCTTTGAGCAACAGCTGGTCTTTTCCCCGGCTGTTTTTCTCCTCGTGGCTTAGATTTCATCTTGCCTGCTCCATCTCGCTTTGAATGTGCAGGAACATGGACTTTCTTCTCCACACCAGATTTGCTAGCACGCAAGCCCTGATAGGATTTGGCAGCCTTTCTATCTGGCCAGTTCTTAGGACCAGGTGCCCTTGAATTTGGTGCCAACCTCTTGTTTGGTGAATTAGCCGTCTCTTCAGCAAATGAGTTCTTTCTCTTGGACGGGGTAGAATCCTGTCTGGCATGAGATAGTCTCAGCTCTCTATCACGAAGCTTCAAATTCCGTTTCTTGATCGCCAAATTCGCAGCTTCCTGCATGCCATCACATCAGAACTCGTTAACCTTACAGGATAGACCCTGGATTTATTGAAAACACTATGCAAACAAATGAAAGCATTAATGTAAAATTTAAGCTCCTCTTGAGGTAAGAACTTTTAGAAACCCAAATTTTACAATCCTAAACTCCTAAAGAGAATCCAAACTCACCGACACAAAACAATCAACTAACACATAAGCAGGTACTTCATCCTTTCATTTCGTAGCATATCATCATAAAACAGCTATATGAAAAATCCAACCCTGACCATGCTCTTTGCCCGGTCTAACATGCCATCTACAAATGTATTGCCTGAGCAAGAAAATTGAAGGAACTACAGGTCAACGTTTCAATCTATTACAAAGTTACAAGTGATGCTTGACAGCTCCAATGATACATATCTCGACTAGACTAAAAATAATCTACCCAAAAAATCATCACAGCCATTCCCTAAGTAAATCATAGTTTGCCACTACTTAAATCTGAGAAGAAAATAGAAAATAACAAGACCACACTTTCACACATGTGAAATATGCTCTTTCCTTTTATAATTGGATTATTTCTTAATATAAGTATTTAATGGTCCAACTTGATATAACTCAAAATCTTAATTAACATCCAACTTAAAATATTGACTACAGAGTATCACAATAACCTTAAATTTCCAAAATTGGGAAACAAATGGCAGCACATCAGAACATCAGTTTCAATGGTATGTCACATCGGATAAAATAGAGTTACGAATGTGATAGCATGTTATTATAAATTTTAATGATATTTTTTTTGAAAAAACTAAGCATAAAAGCAATGCTTCATACCCTTGTTTTAAACAGCACATAGGCGATGCCCTTTCCCAGACCTACATGTGGATCTCTAATAACTCGAACAGCTTCAATACTGGATGCAAGATCTTTAATACCAGTGAAGAGCTGATATATTTCTTCATCCTGCAGGGAGAAGAAAGAGACATATCCAGATAAGATTAACAAAATTAGTCAGCCAATGCATACTGGGAGTAAATGCACATCAAGAAATCATAGGACAGCTGACTACCTTCACATCAAAGGGGAGGTTACCAACAAAAACTGTCCTCTTGTTATCATAAAGGGGAGCATCTGACCCCTTTAACTTTTTGCGAGGTGGGCATGCCCTATCTACACGAATGTGATTGCTTCCAACCTGATTCAAATAGAATAATATAATCTTTTTTACTTGAAACCATGTTGATTAGCCAACTTTTAGAAATGCAACATACCACAGCCATATTATGGGAGAGAGATGCCTCTGCTGATTGCTCATTCTTGAAAACAACATATGCATTGACACTGCAAAACGTGGTATTCTTCAGAAGAAAGTTACAATACTATGAAAATAAATAGAAATTGATATAAAGGATCAAACAAAATCATAACACGAAGTTTAATTAAGCAAAAGTTCCTTAGAAGAGAAGATCCCTGCAGTCAACTACCTTTTAGCAAGTATAAAGGTACATGGTTAAATTATTTGGTTTTTTGTTAGTGATGTAACTCAAGGTTGAGATATGGCAGATATATCACAAAGCATGCAATGGAAATGGATCAGCATTTTCATTGGTTTCTCTTCAAGTGATTGCCAGGGCATCCTTTTTGTCTCCTCAGAGTGATCATTCACTTTAAGTTTCCGTTCATGCATTTAATCAATAGAAGAACCATGTGTATGTACCATTTTGCTTTCGGAGAACTAATTAATTCTTTTCCAGATTATGATACAAAAAGGAAAATTACATAATCTAAAGATATGGACTAACTATCAGAATATATATATATATATATGTCCTGAAACAACAAGGCAACAAATCATAATCTAAAGATACCTTAATTGAGTTCACATGAAAAAAAGCAAATTACATCTCAAACTTTTTTTGTAAAAAACAACAGCATACCTGTCAACATTATCATTAAATTTCTTCAACAAAATAGCTCCCTTCCTCGGTATCTTGGACTGCACAAGAAGAAAACCAACAAAGCAAACCATCAAAATACAATACAAGTCAACAGCAAAAACTTCAATCATCATAATCAAAGTACACCTACTTCAGCAATTGGCACGGACCGTATCCTCACGGACTCAACGTCCCCAAACTTACTAAATTCCTTAATAAGTGCCTTCTTCTTCACCTTCAAAGGCAAATTTCCAACAAACACGGTCCTTAACAGCTTACTCTCATCATCAAACCCTTCACTCTCCTTTGAAACAAGCACATCCGCAGCAGCATCAGCGTTTTTCCTCTTAGCCCCAACAACAACACTCGCATTTTCCCCATTATCTATCACTGGACCATACTTTTTAGCCTCATATTCTCTCTCAAGATCGTCTCGTTTTCTTTTCTTTCTCTTCATTAGCGTCTCCTCTGCTTTTGGCTCAAAAGCCAAATTGGTGTTTTCGGTTTTCACTTTTTTTGTTTTCTCTGTAGTTTCATAGAGGTCAGGGTTTGGGGTATCGACATTGGTGCTAGGGTTTTCGTTGGATTTTGGGTCATCGGGTTTTCTTTTGAAAGGGTTGCTATTGGAGAAAAGGGAGGAGGTGCAGGCGGTTTGTTCGGCGCCGCTGAATAGGGTTTTGAAGATATCGGAAGGAGCAGAAACTGTGTGGTTTTGCGCTGTGGAGGTGTCTGGTTCCTTCTGTTTCTTCTTGCCCATTGTTTTTCGTGTGGAGGAAGAAAGGAGGCGGTCAGCCGGATTTGAGAGATTCAATTTTACGTGATGTTATGAACTTATAATGTGGGGAAGGTTGTGTGGGCCTCCAAAGTTCAAACTCTTTTTATAAACCTAAAGCCCATTACTATTATGAATATTTTTTATATAAGCACAATTATTATAATTTATTAAATTTGATCTTTTAGAGAATACGAGCTGATTAGCTCGCTTCGCTAGGCATTTTTATCTATGTAGAAAATTATTTGATTTTATAAATGTTGTATTTTTTTATTATAATATTTAATTAGTATAATTGTAATTGATAAAATATGCTAAAAATGGTTTTTTTCAACCAAAATGTGATTGAATATTGCTATTGCTAAAAAAATTTTGATAAAATTTGTTAGAAAATTTGCTAAGAAGGTGAAATGATTTATAAGAAATTTGTTGTCACGGATACTCTGGTTAAAAAAAATAAAATAACAAAAGAAATCCGGTTAAAAAAGAACAACTGAGTTGGACAGTAAAAAATCAAAAATACATGTGAAAAAAAAGTCATCGTTTTTTAAAAGAAACAAACAAAGGGTCTAAAATATAAATTTAAATTCAAAGCCAAATTTTTTTTATAAGATTTATTCATCATACTATTATATTAAATATCTTTAAGAATGCCGATATTAATTTTTTTTTCAAGAAATCGTAGGTCATTTTTTTTCTCTCTTTATATATTTTTAGGCGATAATATTAAATAAATATTAAGCACATATACTTAGTCTCACATATTATATAGTGTGATCGAAATGGGAAGTGATTTTTATTTTTTTTAATTGTAGATAACCTAGGTAAATTTGTTAAAAAAAAACAATATGAGTTGCCTTTTTTCCCAGTAATATTATATCTGACACATTATAAATAAAAACATTGCAATATTTTTCAAAAAAGGAATATATATTATCTGCGTGCTATAATTACTTATTTGCTGTCTAAAAAGAACAGTGTAGTCGAAACAAAAAGTGCCTCATATATTTTTTAATTGTATATAATATAGGCAAATTTGTTTACTTTTTGTTTTTTTGAGTTGTATTTTTTCCCGGGTAATATTAGATCTTAAATATTAAAAATCCAAATTTTTTTTTCAGAAATACACCTGAACAAAAGAGCACAAAATTAAAATTTGAAGCCAAATTTTTTTTTTTTTATAAGATTAATTCTTCATATTATTATATTAAATGTATTAAAGAATGCTGATATTAATTTTTTTCTTGCAAAAAATCCGAGGTCATATTTTTTTATCTCTTTATATATTTTTAGGCGATAATATGCAATAAATATTAAAACATATAACAATGACTTGTTTGCCGTTTAAAAGGAACAGTGTAATCAAGACAAAAGTGACTTGTATCGTTTTTTAATTGTAGATAACCTAGGTAAATTTGTCTATTTTTTGTTCTTGAATTTTCTTTTATCCCCAGTAATATTAGATATAAAATGACTATTGTTATTATTGCAAAAAAAAATTAAAATTATCAAATTATCCTTAAAGAAAAAACACTCAAAAACATTAACAAAAGAGTAAGCAAGAAAAAGAATATATTATTATTATTATTATTATTATTATTATTATTATTATTATTATTATTATTATTATTATTATGTTAATGATGAATAAAGAACATAAATAAATAAAAGAAAAAAAATTCATACTAACTTTTTTTAAAAAAAAAAAACATAATTATCAGGGGGGGAAATTCATCTAACTTGAAAATAATAACAATAAAACCAATAAAAAAGAAGAAAGAGCACATAAAAAAATATAATAGATGATAAAACAAAACAAAAAATTATTAGCTGAAAAAATCATTTAATTTGAAAATTTCAAAAAATATATGTTCTACGTTGCGGGCTGAGTAAACAATTTTTATAGGATTTGCTGGATGCAAATAAAAATATAATTTTTATTTATGCGAAATTTAATATAATAAAATAGCTCAACACCCCCTAGTATAACAATAGTAAAATAAAAGTTTGAAAATCTAAAATTATCAACGCACGCGTAAACTATCATTGATACCCTAGTTTTAAAAAATAATAAGAATAAGAATAATAAAAAAAAAAAGGGAAAGCAACTTTTACAGACAGACATTTTTAAAATCAGTATTGTAGAAGGAAAAAACAAAAACATGGTAGTTTAAAAAAATAAGATTAATAAGAATAATAATAAAAAGAAAAAGGGAAAGCAACTGTTGGGACAGTTACTTTCCCAAAAAAAAAAAACGTAATTAATAAGAATAATAATAAAAAGAAAAAGTAATTTTAATTAAATTACGTTCAAAAAGAAAAAGGGAAAGCAACTTTTACAGACAGATATTTTCAAAATCGGTATTGTAGAAGGAAAAAACAAAAACATGGTAGTTTAAAAAATAAAATGAATAAGAATAATAATAAAAAGAAAAAGGGAAAGCAACTGTTGGGACAGTTGCTTTCCCAAAAACAAAAAAACGTAATTAATAAGAATAATAATAAAAAGAAAAAGCAATTTTAATTAAATTATGTAAAAAAAAAAAGTATTTCATAAAAAAAAAAAAAAACAAATTGAAATTTGTTGGCTGAGGGGTTCGAACCCCTGCGCCACAGGCAAAGATAATTTTTTTTTTAAATTTTTTATAAGATTTATTCCTTGTATTATTATATTAAATGTATTTAAAAATACTGATATTAAATTTCTTTTGTAAAAAAATCCGACATAATTTTTTTCTCTCTATATACATTTTTAGGCGATAATATTCAATAAATATTAGAACATATAATTAGTTTAACGTACTTTAATTTGACATAAATATACAAATATATATCATGAATTTGACATACTTTACATAATATATGTGATTTTAAGAACAAAATTGAAGCAAATCCAAACATTCAAATTAAATAATTGAAAACATAACCTGAAATAAAAAGAAATGGGACCGAAATGAAAGTAAAATCCATAATTAACTTGCATAGAAGGATAAAATTGAAAGAAATCAAACTTTGGGATCGAAAATATTAAGGATTTATAATCAATTTGCATGGAAGGATGAAATTGAAAGCAATCAAAACTTTGATACCAAATATATTTCGAATTCCAGCCCAACCCGCAAAATTCAAAGTGTGAGGACCGAATTGAAACTTCAATATATAATCAATTTGCATGCAAGGACGAAATTGAAAACAATCGAAACCTCTATAATGGAATTAAGGGCAAGAAAAACCAAATTACACGTGCAGGGACTGAAATGAATTTTGACAAAAAACAGCTTAGCTGACGTCATCTGGCGCGGGCAGGAGAGAGAAATTGGGGGGGGGGGGAAATTCAAACGTCCATTGACGTGTCTCCGGACACCATAGTGACACACGCGCCGCCCCATGTGGAAGATAACATGTCTGGAAATCATTCTAGACGTCGGTTGGGCATTTTCCGGCGTCGGAGAAGTCCGCACGCGCCGCCTGAAATACGCGTGAGCGCGGAGACGAACGACACGTTCCGCGACGCGCCAACAGTGACCCGCTTAAACAAATAATAAAATATTGGCTAATTACCTTGAAGCCCCTCTCCCAGTAGGCGTGATTTTGTCGTTTTCGGGGGATGAAATCGTTAATGCACTGTTCAATGACAGAATAAAAAATTAAAAAACTGGCCGGACGAACCAGGCCGGGCCGGACCGGAAGCGGTCAATTACCGCGGAGCCCCTGAAACCGGCTGCTTGTTTTGTCGTTTTGGGGGGACGTTTTCGTTAAATCACTGTGCATAGCCGAAAAAAAAAAAAATGGGGGTGCTTCACGGTTAATATTTAGGCAGAAGAAAATTTTAGGGTATGTTTGGCATTGTTTTTGCTTTTGCGATTGAGGTTGAAAAAAAAACAGTTTCAAAAAAGCGCTTTTACTGTGGTTCAAAATAAGCAGTGAAGTGTTTGGTTAAAACTGTTGTTGAGTTGGAGGTTGAAAAAAAAGCAGTTTTGGGTGTTTGGTTACCAAACTTTTCATATTGCTTTTAACTTGTGAAATTACTTTAAAGGGTATATATATATATATAAATATAATTTTTTTAAATATTGTAAATTTAATAATGATAATAATATTATGTAATTAATAATTCATGAAAAAACAAATATTATTTTTTATGCTCCCATCAAACTACTTGCAATTTCATCACGAACAGATATTTTCCTTCCATTAGGACTGATCTGTATATACACATTTTTTTTTAAAAATATATATTTTAAAAAAAATGGGTGGGCCGAGGACAGCCCAACCAAATTGGGCCTAAGCCCATCTTTGCTGGACGTGGGCTGGGCCGAGTGCAGCCCAGCCCAGGTCCAGCTGCTTTTCTCTCGGGAAAAATCAAAACGGTGCGCTGCACTGTGCGCCTTCTTCGCGTGACAGTGCAGCGCACCTGTGCACAGTGCTTCCGACCGACCACGACGAGAGCTTCAACGGATGATACATACGGGTAGAGGAGTCCGAGGTGGTTCTTCCTGTGGTTGTGGCGTCTGAAATGGTGGCCTGTGGTGGCCGGAGGCAGCGTTGGAAAGTGGCGGTACTATTCACCGACCACGACGAGAGCTTCAACGGAGGATACCTACGGGTAGAGGAGGCCGAGGTGGTTCTTCCTGTGGTGGTTTCATCGTAAATGGTGGCCTGTGGTGGCCGGAGTCAGCGTTGGAAGCTCCGGCCACCATGTCTGTTTTCGGGAGAGAGAGAGAGAGAGAGAGAGAGAGACACTTGCATGTTGCGGCGGAAAAAAAAAAGAGAGGTAAACGTACGCGTGCGATGCACAATTTGCAAATGTCCAGTCCACAGTGATTTTACTCACAATGCACAGTAAAAACCCGAGCTGTTTTAGCTCTTTTGTTAATTTTTTATTTAAAAATTATATTATTTTTATTTTTAAAAAATTATTTTTGATATCAGCACATAAAAATAATTTAAAAATATAAAAATAATTAATTTATAGTAAAAAATAAAAATAAAGTTTTTTCATGTTTTTTTTAAATTATTTTTGAAACGCAGTATCAAACACCCCTGCATTTTAAAAGTGTTTTTTGAAAAAAAAATAGAATTTTTTATTTTTATTTTAAATTAATTTTTTGATGTTTTTAGATTATTTTGATGTATTAATATCAAAGATAATTTTGTTAAAAAAAACATCATTTTGATACATTTATATACGAATAAATACTTTCAAAAATAATTTCGACCACACTATCAAATAGATACCTAACCATGTTCTTCGTAGCTAAAGTAATTCATTAATAAATTTTTGTTGGTGTGTGTGTGTATTAAATAAACATAATAAATAACCTTGATTTTTTTCATATTACATTTAAAGTATTAAAGCAAGATATAATTTAAAAATATAGAGTCATATTATTAAATATCACTAACTATTCGAATTGGTTGTTAAATTGTTGATGGCTTGTAAAACTACATGTATAAATCATTTAAGGATCCTTCTTATATTTAGACATAATATATAGTATTGAATTATGTGCTTAATATTATTTCTTAAACTAATTGTATATATTTTTTTATAAAGTACCAAATTGGGTAGAGAGGCGAACAAATGAAAGGGTGACATTACTAACTAAAAAATGAAGTTATTAGCAACCATATAGTTCGTCGCCGATTACGTGGAAATTCATTGTTTAAAAATGTTACTTGCAATAAATTATTTGCTGTTGATAAATTAGCAATAAAATATCTTTTCTAAAACAAATAAATTAACAACGGAATTTCTGTTAATTGAATGAAAAATCTAATAGGAAAATTACCGAACCACTAATCACCTAATTAACACACACAGACAACCAAACGTAAATGCAAAACTTCATCTTCTCCATTTATGAACTTAGCAATCAATCAACAGAAGAAATGTCTCTTATTCGTTGTTGAATTTTTATTATTTCGGTGCTCCTTTCAAGAATTTTGAGTTCTACCACTGACTTTTGTTTCAGAAATAATTGATATTCACTTAGAGTTAAATCACATAAAACAAAACTAAACTTCAAGAATCAAAATAAATTAATGGAAAATACATTTTAGATTTCAACAGTGTTTTATGAATGTATAAACAGTGAAGGCTCCACGGAGAAATACCCATTCATTTTAGGTTTTACTCCAGAGGACATTACTTTTGCAGCGTAGCTACGTGAACTAACAACGGAGTAGTTGAGGAATCTAATCTTGACGGTGAAGAATTGGGATATTTACAATTGACAATAGACGCTACGAAAAGATATTTTAGAATTGGACAGATTACACTATACAAACGACAAGCAAAAGAAAAAACGACAAGTAGAGACCCCACATTCTCTCCCCTCTCAACTTTTGCAGATTCTTCCAGTAAGTTTAGCTTTTCTCTAAGATTACAAGAATAGAGCAGTACAACCCTCCACTTCTTATTCTTCTAGTTAATTATTCAACCTCGTTCGTTAGTTATATAATTCCTCTTTTATATATATAAAATAAAGAGGCTGTCCCTGCTAAAATGCAGCAACCATGGCCGCTGCTGATGACACTCCACTCTTATCCTCCACCTCTTCATCATCGTCTTCCTCTGCCTCCCACATAAAACTTGCATATGATCCCAATACCATGCTATACATGACGATAAAAAACAAAAACAAAAACAAAAACGAGTAAATTAGTCACGTAATCCCAATTAAGGATTAATTAAGAGTTCTGATAAAATTAAAATTTAAGAGAGTAGGAGGGTGTGGTGTGAGAATTACCAGTCATTAGGAGAGGCGATGACAGCTTGATCAAAATAAGATTTAGCTCTCTCCCCATCTCTTTTTGCATCCCATATTAATTTCCCATATAAGGACAGCACCTCTCCATCTCCTGGACTCGCCAGAATTGCTCTCCCGTAATACTCCTCTGCTTTCTCTGCATCTCCTACCACCTATGGCAAAACAAAAAACAAAAAACACTCGATCAGCTCAACTAAGTAACCTGCTTGGTGTCCCTGCTACTGCAATATTATTGCTTTTCAAAAGTTATTTTTTTTTTAAGAAAAAAAAAAAAAAATATATATATATATAATTGCTTAACAGCAGCCCATTCAAAACATAAAAATATAATTTTTCTCCGTGCCAAAAGTATTTTTGCATCGCACCCAAGTACAGAGTACCTCTTAATCATTTCATTAATTAACCAAACATTTCCTCAGTTTTTTTCTTTACCTCGTGTAAGTATTTTCCGTAGTTTCTTAGAATCAAAGCATCGTTTGGGTTTGACTTCAACATTTGCTTGTAATAATCACCCATCTTGCTAACATCATCACCGTTTTTCCAATCATTGCCGCCGCTTCCCCTTTGTCCGCCGTCGGATTTACCGAATCCGTCTCCGGAGGAACCTAGCTCCTCCAATGGAATCCCGCTCTTCGGCCACATGTCAGCGTAGTCATCCACTCTGTCCCCAAACACATGCTCCTCGACCTCTGGTATCATCGACGGACAGGACCGCGAGCCAGCACCGGAAGGCTTCTTCAGCCCTCTGGAAGCCTCCCTCTCCGATCTGATGACATCACTATCCGACAATGCCCTCCGAATCGGAACTCCCTTGCGGTGGTGATTGATATCCAAATGCAGCGAATTTCTCGGGGAACTAACGCTGGAGAAGATGTTAGTCTGTGAATCGTAGCGTGTGAGAGAGATTTTAGGCGATCCGGATCGGACCGTTGATTGGATCGGAAACGAACCGGTTCTCAGCGGAACAGATTTCATGGCTTGGTTGGTTGATTGGAGTGAGAACTTGTTGAAAAAGTCTAGGAAGAACTGAACTTGAAGCTTTTGTTTCGAACTTTTGAGTTGTATACTTATAGGGGTTAACGGACCGTTAGATCTGGTGACTTAATTGACTTTAGAGAGAAGGAGATGCTGACACGTTTATGGGTGCACGTGAGGGGGGCTAAGGAGAAGGCACGAGCGTGGGAGTCGGGGATCAAAGGGACCTCTTCTGTTGAGGTGTGTGGTGCACGCGTCACGGGAAGTGCGTGATGGATGATGTGGCAGGGCCGCGTGTAAAGGTCAATATAAGTGGGTCCTACGTTATGGTACGGGTTTGGAGTCCTGCAGACTACAGGGATGTGCAATGTATGGGCTTCTTGGATCTTAAATGACTTCGTTAGTATTTGGTGTCATGGAAGCGGTATTTTAAATGCTAAAATGATATTTTTATTTAATAAGATTTATTTTCAATATTTGTGCAAGGGAAAAAAACTTTTAAAAAAATACAACGGAAACCAGCACGGCTTGTAAAAGCCTTCTTCTTGTTTTTTATGTCCAGGTCCAGCAGGCAAATTCTGTCTTGTCTTCTTACTTCTGTTCCACTTAAGTCTTTAAGTTGCCAAAATTTATCCTTAAAGGTCCCAGAATGTTACTACAGCGCAACACAATCCTGCCAATCATTCTCATTTTCTTACCAAAAATATAAGATGTACGTACATACGTATGTATGTATGTATGTATGTATTCTCTTATCAACTCGTGTTTCCAGCTTTGTATCACAATTAAACTACTTATTATAGGATTGCCACTTGGATTATGAAAGTTTAATTAGTCTTAATTTATAAACTACATATGATAAGAGAACATTATTTATAAATGAAAACATCTCTACCTAAAATCAACTACTTTCTCATTTCGTATTTGAGTTCGTGGCCTAGCGGAGGATGGGACTTGTTCCTTTTCTTTGCACCCGGGTTCAATTTTTTTGTGTGTATATCTGTCATTTTCATGGTGTCTTACCCGCTGACTAGGTTTGCAAGGTGTTCAATGGATCCGGGAATTAGTTATGATGCGCGTAAGCTGACTCGGACACTCCAGATATAAAAAAAAAACTATTGTCTCCTCTCAATTCTTTTGTTTTTCTTGTTTCTTGTTTCATTCAAGTTATTTTTATTTAAGATTCTGATTAGGTGATGATTAATTTTAATTTTTATAATTGTTTCATATTTTAATTCAAAAAATTATATATACAAAATAATTATTGAATGCACCTAGTTATAAGAGAGAAAATTAATTTTAGTCAATGACAAATAAAAATAAATTCATTATTTAGATCTTAATTGCTACTGATATAATTAATGGAGTCACTTTGCTATATATTTTACTAACATTTAAGTGACTTAACATATAAAATTGGTAAAAAAAAAATTATATATTTTATCACAACATGAAAATATTTCACACAACAATATTATCTTATTGATTGCACCTTTTCTTGTTGGAAAATTATATTAACTCCTAAACCATGAAGGCTCTTCAAGACTTTTACATCATTAGGACCAAACAATGCATAATTACCAAAGTTATAAATTTGAGAAACAAAGATAAGATTCTTGGTCAAACCTAAAACAAGATAAACATCATTTAAGGTTATGCTTCCATATTTGACTTTACTAGTCTTTACCTTCACATTACCCTTATTACCTATTACATGGATGAAATTATCCATTGTTATGATAGACTAGTTTACTTTATGTTTCTTAAGATAAGAAAATAATGAACTACGATAAAATCAACATGAATAAACAATTCAATCCTTATTGAAATTTATAGTTGCATTACTAAACTAGAAGAAACAAGAATTGTCTTGGTCTTGATTTCCTTTGACTTTAAATTCATAATAACAAAACAAGTATCTTAATCATAATTACAATCTATCTTTTTTATATTATCTTAACTAGACATCTTGATATTTGCTTTGATTTTTTTGAATATATAAAATCTTTTAATATACTCAAGTCTACAACAATTATGATACTTGATCTCTTGTGAAGATGATGTTTATCGTTTTAAGTTGGCTCGTCAGTTTGAGAATTATTCTTAAAAAAAGTTCAT
Source organism: Salix caprea (assembly GCA_964035475.1). Taxonomy (NCBI): domain Eukaryota; kingdom Viridiplantae; phylum Streptophyta; class Magnoliopsida; order Malpighiales; family Salicaceae; genus Salix; species Salix caprea. The sequence goes on from OZ037752.1 coordinate 6,532,310, forward strand.
CCTTCTTATAACTCTAGTTAAAGTTTTCTTCTATGACTTTGAAAGTTACAATTCATCTTCTCATTTGGAGCAAGTTATACAATCTAACAGTAAATATTTTTTTATCTCGAGAAAATACTAAGAAATAAATATGCTTCTTTAAGCTGTGTTATCTAAATCATTCTTCTTCGTTAAAATCTTATTTAATTTGTCTCACACTTCCTTCCATTAATCAAGCTCTTTAACATAATAAGATCTTTGTGAATCGAATCACGAAGAGCAATCGATGCATTTACACATCCTATCTTCTATTTCTTTTTATTTACATACTTTTCTTGTTTGTTTATCATTTGAACTATTCAATTCATACCCTATATCATCTCCATAAACAGTCTCTTACAATTCCTAACCTTGTAGATAAATAACTTTCAATATGGATAATTAGAATCAATGAGCAGACACTATCTTTACCAATTTTGTTAAGTTGAGGGGCTAGAATGTCAATGTAATACATGATAGATGGGCTTCTCGAATCATAAATAAAAATTAATCAATAAAAAAATGCTGGATACATTTTAACCAAAAAAATAGATATAGAAAGAGGGGGCCCGCCAATTATTATACCACAACTTTGGTGACAAGGAAAGTTAAAAACTAGTTCCAAAACCGAAGCTGGAATACTCTGTCTGTATTGTGAGAAGATAAGAATGAGGGGGGGCTAATGGTATTCGTCTCTCTCTGTGTTCCCGAGTTGTTTCCATTTTGTAGTGGATGTCGTAATTAAGGAACAGTCCACACATATAGCTGTTGCCATTAAAATTCCAGTGAAATTCTCGCGTCGGTTTTGGTTCATCTCCTCCTCCTCCTCCTCCGCCCACTGTTTTGTTTTCTTCATCGCAACTTTCAAGCACTGTATTTGGACTGCAAAAAACACTGGGACATGGACCACCTGCGTAGCCTCATGTGCTCCCACGCGAGAGCACTCCAAGGAGCAATTGGAGTGGGCTGCCTTTAATAAAACTCAAATCTCATCTCGATTTTATGATATATATATATATATATATATATAGATTAAAAAAGAAGAAAGAGTGGTGTTATTGGCTTAGATTTGACTGGATTTTTTAAAACAATTTAATGGCACTAGAGGACAGATCTTGCTTATCATGAGATGCATAGAAAATAAATTAAAGAAAAATCGTATTGATATTGATATTGACAAGTAAAGCAAATCCCATCTTGCTGGTTGATCTTATCAAGTTGAAAATCAACAAGGAAAAATCTTATCATTGGCCAAGAAAATGACAGCCATTCTTGTCTGTATCCTCAGCTCAGAAAACTGGAGTTGGTGACATGGTGGGCATTGATTACTGTTTCTGATCCCGTCAGTGCATTTTGTCAAAAATTGGAGCACACCTCTAGGCATTTTGGATCGGTTTTTTTTTTTTAATAAAATAATATTCAATTTAAATTTCATTATTTATTCTTTGTGATTATCTTCATTAAATAGGTTGTCGTTCTATCAATAAGCATCAAGGGGGAGGAGGAGGGGGTGTTTTAGATTATTTTTTTGAACCATGCATCTAACAGATTTTGAATATCTTTTTAGCTCTAAATTATTATTATTATTATTATTATTAATTATTTTACTGTAATGGTATTAAAATATATTTTTAATCCAAAAATACTTAAAAAAAGTATTTTGAACACACTCCCATACACAAACACTAATTGTTGTGGATTCAAAAGTGATTCCTCTTTTGTTTTTTTTGTTATTAAAGTATTTTTCATATTGTATTTTTTGAGAGCTGTACTTGATAAAAAAATTTAACCAAATTTTTTTAGGATTCTTGTAATGTTAAAAAAAATATATCCCACCATTAAATTAATATTTTATTTAACTAATTTCATTTATCAAAACAGGTTAAACTACATAAATAGATTTAACATTGAAACAAATATAAATTATTTTATTAAATTAATTTTTTATATTATTTTCATGTGCTGATATTAAAAATAATTTTTTAAAAATAAAAAAAATATCATTTTAATAAACAAAAATATTATAAAAAAAACAACAACAACAACAACGCCGAAACAAAAAGCTAAGAAGCTCATTCGACACTCAGCAAGAAAAGAACATGCATGCACGTGCTTTCCCTGTAGATTCATTTAAAATGGAAATAACAGAACTTGTAATGTTCCGGCTCGTGTTAAGAGATTCAGGGAGCGAAAAACACAAATGTGACCATCCAGGGAAAGGTGCGATGCTCTTTATTGGACAACTGCCTGTTCCTGTTCATGGCATCAGCTCAGGGTATCAACACAACTGACCCCGTTGTTTTTCGACTCTCAATGTCTGCATGTGCCTGTGCTGCCTGAGATAAAGGGTACGTGTGATTTACTCGCACCCTTACGACACCCGATGCCAGGATGGCAAACAACTCTCCGGCAGCTCCTAGCAGCTCGTCGCGTGATTGATTGTAATGCAACATTGAAGGTCTCGTCAAGAACAGTGATTTTGGTGCGAGTGCAGACAGAGGAACTGGATCTGGCACACCTGATGACTGCCCGAAACTCACCATGTAACCACGAGTCTTTAAGCATGCCAATGATCCCTGAAATATGACCACTTTCTCATAAGAAACTTTTTTAAAAAACAACCACTAGCCAAAGTGCGTTTGTCTATTCATGAATTAAGCTGGAAGACCACACTTTTTTAAACATTTCTGAATCAAAAACCCTGTACTGGAAGGTCAAAACTAGAAATGGAAAATATGCATTCGAGCTTGGATGAAATTCCTAAATCAAAAAAGAAGAGCAGTCCTTCAGGTTTATATTTGTACTCTTTTTAACTTTTTATTTTTCCAAAACTAACATAATTTTTAACAAAGTGAGGGCTTGAATCTAGTATAAGATTCCTGCCATGGGAGTGCTTCCATTAACTCTTGCAAGGGCTTCTGCTGATACTCTAAACCCTTTATGAGCACAAACTCAGAAAAATTGAACCTAGCTAACTATGCTCATTGATGCTTGAAAGTGAGAATTAAAATCAGATTACTGCCTTCACATAACACCTTAGGAGAGTAGTCATTACCTGAAAGGTATCTTTTCCCACAGAATCATAGACGACATCAACCCCTTTGCATGATGTTATCTCATTGACACGTGCAACGAAATCCTCTTCTTGATAAAGTATAATGTGCTGACAACCATCTTCCTTGGCTTGTGCAGCCTTCTCCCTGGTTGAGACAGTTCCAATAACAGTGGCACCAAGGGCATTTGCCCATTGACATAATAGAGAGCCAACACCACCAGCCGCTGCATGAACAAGGATTGTGTGCCCAGGTTCAACCTGTATCACAGATAGCACTGAATCTTATGCATCTCTGAAAGCTTAGAAGAAATAAACTGATCCCCAAAATTCGGAACAGAATACATCTCCACAAAGTGGCAAGTTGAAATAGGCCTATGCAACCAAAACTAAAAAGTAGTTTGGACAAAAAAAGGCACAAGGGAGAGAGATTTATGGAATAAGTTTATTAAACATATATTGGCATTGTGCATGTGTCAAAAGAATTAAAAGATTGTTAAGTATATAGGCCGGCAAGGCATAGAACTCATAGTATAAAATGAGTGATCATGCCCTTGAGCATGAAGGAGGCTGCAATAAAAAGACTAACAGATGGGGGAACAGAGAGATTTATGGAATTATTTGATTAAGTATGCATTCACACAGCTCATTCATTTAGAAAACATGGTGGATAAAAGTGTAATTTAGGAGATTGTTGACATCCAAATGCCAAAAGGTATATAACCACCTTGAAGCAACGGCGTAGTAGAAACTGAGTGGTCATGCCCTTAAGCATGACAGATGCTGCAATAACTGGACTTATGGATTCAGGAACAGACACGACTTTGTTTGCAGGAAGGATCTGTTCTTCTGCATATGACCCCATAGGATTGCCAGCATAAGCTACAATATCTCCAATTTTCCTACCAGTAAGTCCAGGGCCAATAGCAATCACCTCTCCAACAGCCTCCATACCTGCAATAAAGAATAGATTTTAACACTCTCGTGAGCAAGGATCTTTCAATGGTCAACATTCCAACACTGACAGGTAAACAGAAAAAACAGATAAGGATGCTTCTACACTAATAGATAAAGATATTTGTACATCTTAATGAGAAAAGGGGCACAATTCTACCAGAAACTCGTAAAAAATAGTGAACTAATATAATATATATATATATTCCTCTAAATTTTGAATATTGCTGTCTCACCTAGTTCTGATGGATGCAATCTTCTCTTTTTAAAAAACCACTAAAGTTATCCTACTTTTTCATCTCATGTGTGAATTGAACATTAAGAGACGGGGGAGAGTATTCTCGTGATTTGAAGTTCAATGTCAGTAACAACCTAAAAACACAAGTTGCAATTATTAATCTTTTAGATAACTTGGTTTTCATTTTCTACAATAGCAACCAAAGATAATTCATATGATGCTTTATTTCCAACTAATATCAGGTTCCACGACCATGTGAAGGGAAGAACAGGCTTGTTCAGAATGTGTTTCCATCACAGTTTCAAATCCCGAGCAGCTCAGCGTCAATTTCAGAGTGATGTTCCTTGGTCTAAAAAGTTACATGACTTCTGGTTGGTCACCTATCTTACTAGCAAATCTAAAGCTATGCCTAGGATGACAACACTTGACTTCTCTGTACATAGCTGATGGCTTTGATGGTTAATTTTTACAAAGGAAAAAAATGCTGGAGTTGGACTTTTGCCTTTCTAAGGTAATTATTTGCTATGAAACAAAATTAGACCATAGAAACCTTTATTAGAGGAGAACAAGTTCATCTTATTATGTAATACAGGATGAAAGAGGGCATTTTGAAAAAACATAGCCATTGGAACCCACACACACATGCCTAGACGACCCGAGAAATACATGTATAACATATCGTAATTGGGCAAACAACTCGGTAATTGCACATGGTTAGCGTGTAGAATCCATTCTTGCAAGAAACATAATCAGTGTTATAGTTGGACCAGGTGAGATAAGGCGAGAGTTGAAACATAACCTGGGATGAAGGGCATCTCAGAAGCCGTATAAACTCCTTTCCGGAAGTACACATCGATAAAGTTAAGCCCAATTGCCTTGTTTTTAATACGTATTTCACCCTCTCCTGGCTCTCCTATCTCAACATCCTCCCATTTTAGGACCTATCATAATTAACATGCAAGCATTCAGTAAGCCGGGTACGAATAAAATAAACAGAGACAGAACAGCGAAGTTTCTCAAAACAAAGATTCCAAAATAAAAAAAAATATATATACAAAGAACACTCTAATCAGAACTCAGTGAAATCGTAAGCGAAATTTACAGAACTTAAATTACGGCAAACTTCAAAAAGAAAAATCTCTTATGGTAAAAAAAAAAAACACTAAACCAATTACCAAATGAGGCAAATAAATTATTTTATTGATCCAAGACCAAGAAGATATATAGATGATCCAGATCATTAGAGCAAGAACAAAAATTAAACAGCAGCCCTAATTCAATAACTGCAAGTGGGTTATCACAGTGTGATTAATGAAAAAACAATCAATCAATGATTAAGAAGGCAATATTGTAATCATTGTCTCAAAAATAAAAGAGAAAGGAAAGACATATATACCTCTGGTCCACCTAACTCGTGAACCCTAATAGCTTTCACCATGTTTGTTGCAGTAGTTGCTGTAGCAGTTGCTCTCACAAGTGGGTTTCTTGGGCTTGTGAGTGGAGGAAATGAATTAAAGAAGTGGTGGGTTTGATAACTTCTCTTGTTAGTCCTCCGCTTCTGATTCTGAAAGAACGCTAACCTTGTCCTTGGATGATGACAACACTCTGGAAATAACTGTGTTTTTAAACTGTTAGCAACAACAAAAGTAAGCTCTGTCGCTGTTCTTGCCGGGAAATCGAGGGTTAATAACAAGCCCGGGTCCATTATTAGTATTACCCTCTCTTTCGTTTTCTCATCTCTCTTGTTTTTGTATTATAAAACGACGGTACGTCGGAAATTTACCGAAATTCACAGTCGAGGGCTTCATCTTTGAACTCTTAACAATTTGTTTTCCAAGTTCTTAAAGTTACACAACCAAGTGCAGAAATGGAAGTTTATTGGAAAATATACACCTCGATACATCATCTCATTTTGAGTATCAAAGTTTTTATTTTCTCAGTTATACCCCTAAATATGATAAATTTTTTGACAATACAAGATTATAAATTATACATGCCAATAAATGTTAATAAGAGATCATAACACCAGCTAAATAAAACCCAAGTTGAGAAGTTGAGAAACATGGACACATAAATTTTTTTTAATGATATAATAATAAAAATTAAAAATCCTAGTAAATTAGCCAAATTAAATTAAAAAAATAGATTGTGATGGGATGCGTAAAAAAAGCTAATATAAAAATATTTCTGTAATTTTATTCAAGAACAAAGTAAAAATTAAATGGAGTTTAATAATATATATATATATATATATATAGTAAAGCAAAAGTTTTAAAGAAACTAAATATAAATGGCTGGGAATAGGTCAAACATGTTACGCTCGAAGGCCCAACATATCTATATCTACTAGCCAATGCCCCCACGCCTCGTCGCAGGGGTACCATATTTTTTTCAACGCAAAAAATATTAATTGTGTTTTTTTTTGTTATAATATAAATTTAGTCAAAATAATAAATTTGTGTAGAATTCCTGTGAAGTGCAAGTTTTCTATAAAATATATAAATTTTAAATTGCTAAATTTATTTGTTTAGTAGGTTTCAACGAAATAACCAACATAAAATTATCCTCATCATTAAAAAAAGCAAGAAGATTTTGATATTTGAATTATTGAATTCATTATATTAAGATTAATTCATTTTATAATTCAATTTAAATCACATTTAAAAACAAAATATAAAGTCAATGCCCCCACGCCTCGTTGCAGGTGACACCATATTTTTTTCAACGCAAAAAAATATTAATTATGTGTTTTTTTTATATAATATAATTAGTCAAAATATTAAATTCGTGCAAAATTCCTATGAAATGCAAGTTTTCTATCAAATATATGCATTTTAAATCAATATAAATTTATCTGTTTTGTAGTTTCAACGAAATAACCAAAATAAAATTATCATCATCATTAAAAAAGCAAGAAGATTTGGATATTTGAATTATTGAATTCATTGTATTAAGATTAGTTCATTTTATAAATGAATTTAAATCACATTTCAGAAAAGAATATAAATTGTGAAAATACTTGTAATAATCAAATAACAAAAATAAGTAGTTATTTTATATCCACAAAAGGAGAAAAATATAAATTGAAAATTCATCTCTACATTACAGTCATTTTCATTACTATAACAGTTAAAATTATTATTAACATTATTGCTCAAACAATTAAAATCATTAAATTGCCCCAAAAAATTAAAAAAAAAATCAAAACATTTTAACAAAAAAAAAAAATCACTAAAATTATCATTATTATTGCGCAAACAATAAAATCATAAAATTATCTGATCCAAAAAACAGATAAAATAACAAAAAACACAAAAAAAAAAAATGGAAAGGAAAAAAAAGAGCAATATTAATTTTAAAATTATCACCCAAAATAAATTAAAATTTTATAATGGAACCTAATAAATATAAAGCCCCAAAAAAAATGAACCGAAAAAATAAATAATCTAAAAGCATAAATGAATAAATACAGACCGAAAACAAACACTATCCAAATATTGTATTTTTTAATGTTTTTAGATTATTTTTATGTGCTGATGTTAAAAATATTTTTTAACTTTTTTTTATCATTTTAATATATTTCTAAACAAAAAATAGTTTTTTTTTTTTAAATTAATCACATTTTTAAGTAAAATAGAAATCTGTTAAGAGTGGGACTTGAACCCCTAACCTCTCAGACCAAAATTTTGTCTCCCGCCTCTTAGACCACCTCGGCCACCTCAACAGTTGTTCATCTTTCTCGAAAATATATATTAAATCTAATGTTAATTGTGGATTCTCTAAATAGAAATGTGTTGAGAATGGGATTCGAACCCATGCCCTCTCGGATACCAATGTTATGACCCAACGGAATTTGATTAAGAAAATATGGATTTTCGAGGAATCCACAACCTCCAATAACAATTGACTCAAGAATAATTTCGATAATTGACTTCTTCTCAAAACACCCTTTAAATAATCTAAATGCAAACTAATTTACCGGTTTATAAGGTCACCAGTAGTACAATTCTATCTCTTATCCAATACTACTCCTTATCTTCTTCTGGACTCCTAATTAAAACAAGACTCTATTTATTAAGACTTCTAACCTGAATTATTGACTGGCCCAATGGGCTGACGAAAACAAATTAACTAATGGACTGGACTTATTATCAATTCGGGCTTAGCCCATACCTGACCCTCCTCTTAACCAGCTACTTCCAATGATCTTGTAACCGGTTCTTCCTTCTCGTTACAACCGAACCATCTCGTTCCTCCTCTGATGTGCCCCGACATGATATAAGGCTGACTGCCACGTCTGATGTGACGGAAAGACTGACCGACAGCTGCTCTCATTTATGGGGCACGTGACAATGTTCCCCCTTTTAGAAGACCTTGTCCACAAGGTCTGGAAACTCCCTCGCCATTTCTTTGTAAGTCCTCCACGATGCATCCTTAACTCCCAATCCCTTCCATTTAACCAAAATTTCTATCACCGCTCTTCCCTTCTTCTTCGTCATTCTTCTGTCCAAAACTTCTTCAGGTTCTGGTTTCACAATACCTTCCTTGTCTGTGGGGGGGAAGAGTCACCACTAGCTTGTGTCTTTGACCCAACTTTTCCTTCAGACATGAGACATGGAAGACTGGGTGGATTCTCGACTCGGGTGGTAGATCTAGCCGATAAGCCACTTTCCCCACCTTCTCAATCACCTGAAAAGGCCCATAGAATCGAGGTGATAACTTCCAACTCCTTCGCTGAGCAACTAATTGCTGCCTGTAGGGCTGTAGATGCAGGTAAACCCAATCACCTTGGTTGAACTGTCTATCTATTCTCTTACGATTTGCGAAAACTTTCATCCTTTTTTTGTGCTTGTTGCAGGTTCGTCTGCAGAATACTCAAAATTTCATCACGGGTTTTCAATGTATTTTCCAATTCTTGTACTTGCGTAGTTCCCTTTGTAAATGGTAGTAGCTTAGGGGGGGATAACCATATACTGCTTCGAAGGGGGTGAGTTTTGTTGATGCATGCTGTGTAGTGTTATACCACCACTCGGCCAGTGGCAGGTGTTTCGACCAACCCTTTGGTCGATCCCATGAAAAACACCGTAGATACTGCTCCACTAGTTTATTGACAATCTTGGTCTGACCATCTGTTTGAGGATGGCAAGCAGATGAGAATTTCAAAGTTGTTCCCTGTAATTGAAAGAATTCTTTCCAGAATGCACTAGTAAATGTTGGGTCACGATCAATGATAATTGACTTAGGTCCCATGTAATTTGAATATGTTGTGAATGAATGCTTATGCAATTTTTGCTGCTGTGTATGGATGAGAAATAGGAATGAATTGTGTGTATTTAGTTAGCCTGTCCACCACAACCATGATCACACTGTAGCCTTCTGACTTAGGAAGCCCTTCAATAAAGTCTAATGAAATATCAGACCATACCTTTGTGGGAATCGGCAGAGGTTGTAGTAAACCTGGTATGAGAATGTTCTCTGCCTTATTCTGCTGACATTGTCACATTCCCTGATGAAAACTTTTATGTCAGCTTTCATCCCCTTCCAATAAAACTCTGCTCTAGCTTGCTGTAAAGTTTTGTGAAATCCAGAGTCTCCCCCCTGTGGGCTGCTGTGTAGCAGCTGTAGTATTTGGGTCCTCAGACCATTAGAATCCGGAATAACCAATCTTCCCTTGTAGAATAACAATCCTTCCTTCTCTTGATAGTGTAGGGACTTCCCACTACCCTGTTTCAGTTCATCTAGAATCCCCTGATTCTTAGGGTCTGTCAAGTACCCTAGTTTTAGCTGTTCCAGCCAACTGTTTGCTGGAGCTGACACGGCTGCTAGTTGGCCTTGCTCTGGTATCTCCATCTTCCTGGATAGTGCGTCTGCCACCTTGTTGTCCTTTCCTTGCCTGTATTTCACCTAAAACTCATACCCTAAAAGTTTGGTGACCCATTTTTGTTGAAGTGGGGTCCCAATCTTCTGCTCCAATAAGTATTTGAGACTGTGATGATCAGTCTGTATCGTGAATCGATGCCCTAATAGATAAGGCCTCCATTTCTTCACTGCTAGGACCAAAGCCATAAGCTCCTTCTCGTAGGTAGATAGCTGCAAAGCCCTTCCCTGTATAGCTTGACTCATGTAGGATAAGGGCATTCCCTGTTGCATTAAAACAGCTCCCACACCAACCCCCGGAGTATCACATTGAATAATAAAGGGAATTGAAAATTTTGGTAAAGCTAAGATTAGGGGATTAGTAACAGCATGTTTTAGGTTTTGAAAAGCCTCTTTTGCTAATTCAGTCCATTAGAAGGAATTTTTCTTAAGTAAGACTGTGAGAGGGGTTGTAATTGTTCCATAACCCTTAATGAATTTTCTGTAGTATCCCGTTAACCCTAGGAACCCTATCAATGATTTAAGGTTATTGGGAAATGGCCAATTCAGCATTGCTTCAATTTTGCTAGGGTTGGCTCTAACTCCTTCCTTTGATATCAAATGTCCTAGATATTCAATTTTTTCACACCCAAAACAGCACTTAGATCTTTTTGCAAAAAGATGATGCTGTTCTAATTTCTCCAAAACACTGCGCAAGTGCTGAATATGCTCATCAAAAGTTTTGTTGTACATCAAAATGTCATAAAAAAATACTAGTATAAACTTCCTCAAATAGGGCTTAAAGATGTCATTCATTAGGCTTTGAAATGTGGTTGGGGTAATAGTAAGGCCAAAAGGCATTACCAAGAATTCATAATGGCCTTCATGTGTCCGAAAGGTTGTTTTTGAAATATCTTCTGGGCATACCCTAATTTGGTGATATCCAGACCTTAAATCCAGCTTACTAAAGATGATTGCCCCATGCAACTCATCAAGAAGTTCATCTACTATAGGGACAGGGAATTTAACCTTAACTATCTCCTTATTAAGGGCTCTATAGTCTACACATAATCTCCAACTTCCATCCTGCTTTCTTACTAACAACACTGGTGATTAAAATGGACTGTGGCTTGGTCTAACTATCCCAGCTTGTAGCATTTCCTGAATTATTTTCTCAATCTCTGTTTTCTGGAAATAGGGATATCTGTAGGGTCCTACACACACAGGTTTAGAATCTGGTTGGAGTACAATATGGTGGTCATGGGTTCTGGTAGGGGGTAGTTCTTTTGGTTCTGAGAAAATCTTTGAATATTGTAGAAGTAAGGGCTCTATTTGACTTTCACAGGGATTATCAATGGTCCACAAGTTAGGAATTTCAAAATCTATTAGCTGGATTACTAATCCCTTTTTATTCTGTCTAGTTGCTCTACCATTTTTTTCTCCCTTTATTATTGTAGTACCAGTAGAAATCATACCTTGTAATTTCCTCGGGCTGTCCAGGATATTAAATGCCATATGCAGCTTAGCAAAGTCCCATAGGATGGGTCCTAAAGTCCGGAGCCATTGAACTCCAAGGACCACGTCACAGCCCCCAAGTGTCAAAATAAAGAAATCAATGGTGTATACATTACCTTGCATGTGTAACGGTACTTCATTTGTCTTCCCTTCACAGCATACCGACTGTCTGTTTGCTACCTTGACCTGCATTTTCCTTTTTGCATCATAGGGTATCTGGATCATGTGAACAATAGATGGGTCAATGAAGTTATGAGTGCTTCCCGTGTCAATTAATATCACCACTTTCTTTCGGCCATTTTGCCCCACAATCCTCATGGTCTTAGGGTTAGGTGAACCACATAGAGCATGGATCGAAATTTCTGGTTCAACCTCTTCCCTGTCTAGGCCTTCGTAGAGTTGGCTGTTTAATTCACCTGCCTTCTCTGTAAGAAGCATCTCCTCCCCTTCCCAGCCTTCACTATCCATAATAAACAGACGGGCCAATTTACATTTATGACCGAGCCCCCACTTGTCATCACAGTTGTAACATAGGTCTTTTTCCTGTCTCTCCCTCACTTGGCCCGGTGTCAATTTTTGAATGGGTATAACAGCCCTACTCTCGTGCTGACTTCCCGGCCCATGGACCATACGTGGTTGTAACGCCATGGATCCAGCCCTTGCTGTTCTCCTAAGGGCAACCACATTCTCCTCCTGCATTTTGGCCAACCCAAAGGCCATGTGTAGATTCGATGGGTTAAGCATCCTCACCATGAACCGGATGTCTTCCTTCAGCCCACTTAGGAAACAGCTGAGTTTATATGACTCAAGCTAAGCCTTTAAGTGTGTTTGACAAAAACTCAAACTGGCTCTTAAATTCCTTCACTATTGACGTCTTTTTAATCTGATCAAGGCCTCCATGGGATCATCATAGGGTGACGACCCGAACCTTGTTAGGAGAGCCCGAAGGAACCCATCCCAGCTGTTACATCCCCCCGCAGCCTCAATGTCTTGGAACCATACCAAGGCCTTCCCTTCCATATGGAAGGAAGCCATCAACACCCGATGATGGGGGTTGGTTTGATGATAATTAAAGAACTGGTTTGCCCGATAAATCCACCCACTGGGGTTGTCCCCATTAAAGTTTGGAAATTCCAATTTCACGGCCTTCGTCTGAATTCCAGATGTGTCCTCAGAAAGAGGGTTCATGATCTGCTGGCCAGACCCTCCTGGTTCCCCCGGGTTTTGGGCCGCCTTACTCTGCACTAATGCCTCCACGTGTGAGGCCACCGCATCTAGTTTTTGTGCCAGCCCTTGTACTAGTTGTTGTAATGCTTGGTGATTCTGCTGAGTCTGTTCTTGGTTTTGTTTTACAGTTGCCAGTGATTCGGCAAGTTGAGAATACCTGGTTCCTGCACCCTCAACTATGGAAGCCGGCTCTGATACCAATGTTATGACTTAACGGAATTTGATTAAGAAAATATGGATTTTCGAGGAATCCACAACCTCCAATAACAATTGACTCAAGAATAATTTCGATAATTGACTTCTTCTCAAAACACCCTTTAAATAATCTAAATGCAAACTAATTTACCGGTTTATAAGGTCACCAGTAGTACAATTCTATCTCTTATCCAATACTACTCCTTATCTTCTTCTGGACTCCTAATTAAAACAAGACTCTATTTATTAAGACTTCTAACCTGAATTATTGACTAGCCCAATGGGCTGACGAAAACCAATTAACTAATGGACTGGACTTATTATCAATTCAGGCTTAGCCCATACCTGACCCTCCTCTTAACCAGCTACTTCCAATGATCTTGTAACCGGTTCTTCCTTCTCGTTACAACTGAACCATCTCGTTCCTCTTCTGATGTGCCCCGACATGATATAAGGCTGACTGCCACGTCTAATGTGACGGAAAGACTGACCGGCAGCTGCTCTTATTTATGGGGCACGTGAAAATTTCTAACATAACTGAAAAATAGAATAATATTGCAATTGATAAAATAAAACACCATTCTTTTAATCCATGTAAATTTTTTTTTTTAAAGAAAAAAGTGTCAAAAAAAAGTGTAGAGAAAAAATATTAAAAATAAATAATAAGATACTAAGATATCAATTGTTTTTTTCAATGTTGTTTATCCACTCACAGATAGTATCAAATAAAAGACTCCATCCATTTTGAGAATGACTTTTATCTGCATTCCATCCAAAGCACCAAACAAGCTAAGTATGTCCTTAAAATTAATTTCAGTGTCAAATCATATTAAATTTTACTCAACCGTCTGCTTGTGTAAAAGGGAAAGTGGAAATAGATTTATCATGATTTCTTATTCTAGTTGTCCATTTAAGTAAATATGTACTTGAGATTTGCATGGTTGTGGTGGCAGCAATGAAACTATAAATGGGAAATAAAGATATATAATTGTGTTTTAATTAGATTTGAATGGTAATGGTTGAGGAACAAGTAGTACTGTTTCCTTTTATGTATTTTTTAGTGTCAAATCTCAAGTTTGTCTGGTCCAGCTGCCCTCTAAAAGGTTCCAAGTTTATGTTGGGAAATCTTGTGACAACATGATTAATTAAAAGTGGAGTTTATTTAGTTTTTGAATTAAAATTTTATTGTTATTTATTAATCTCCAGTATAAGCCTTTTAACATCAAACATTAGCATAATTTTAAAAAATTATAAGTGAACGATAAATTGATCTCAAATGATTATTTATTAGCATGTTTTTGTTAAACTCAAAAATTATCTAAAAGAATTTCATCTCACGCATAAAATAACCAAAACTTTCTTGCGTTTTATAAGTTAGAAAGTTAAACGGGGCTCAAATGACACCAAACTTTTAGAAGGGAGATGTCATAAGCAAAGTGAGCTTTGAACTTAAACCCTTGCCACGCCTGCCTGACCCAGCTCGGGCTCGAGCTTATAAAATCACATTTTGAAAAATAAACGGTTCTTTTTTGCTAACTAAAATTTCGCCTTGAGCATATTTCATGAAGTGTTATTTTTTTTTCCAACTCATTGTTTTGTTCAATTCAGTATGTGAATGTTAATAGTCTTTTTTAGAAGCATTTTTTGCAAATCTAGATAATTTTTTCAGCTCACAAATCTAAATTTATGGTTACTATGTTCATATTTAATTCTTGATTTATATTGCCTAATCAAAGATTGATAATAATAAGAACTAATTGTAGTTAATTCTTTAATATTTTAGCTCTTAAAACTCACTATAAAAAGGGGTGTAGAGAAAAAGTTTAACACGAGTTTTTTTCTAGATTTTTACTCATTTTCCACACCTTAGTTTTTTCTAGTTTTTATTAAATGAAGAGTTGTAGTGGTTTTTTTTTTAACAAGTGAGACTTGGATAAATATAAATTAAATGTTTTGGATGTCCTTTGTTTTTAGCGTTTTGACTTGTTATATTTCATTGTCATTATGAGTCTTTAAGGGTGATTTTGACTCTTAACAAACTTCATTAGTATTTGCTTCCTTATTGTGTCAATTAGTATGACAACTCAATAGTTTCTAGTGATTTTTGTTTTGTGTTGTAAAATCACAATGGTTAGAGGTTGTAAAGGATGTGTTAAAACCCAATAATTCATTGTATTTAGCTATTATGTGTTATTACTCGAAATTTTAGCGAGGGGATTAATGATGAGGCAACCTATACAAAGTTGTCAGGGACCCGAGATAGGGTAACCCATATATAAAATGATGCTTGTGAAGGAGTATAGTTTTTAGGACCCGAGATAGGGTAACTCTTAACATGTATGATCTTTTTGGGAAAGTAAAGTTTTTTTTTTAGTTTATATTTTTTTTACTACTCGTTATTATTAGGTTTTTCTAATACTCTTATTTGAAGAGAATAAATTTCTCTATTTTTCTTTTTTATATCCAGTAATTATAAGGTTTTGAGTTTTTTTTCTATATAAAAATTTGTAATAACGTTCCAGCAAGTGAGATTAAGATGAATACGAATTAAATATTTTGGATGCCCTCCATGTTTATGATGGTTTTAGCTTCTTAAAGTTTTGACTTGTAACGTATAAAAAGGTCAACATTGTTTTAAAAAGAAAACTTATGAAGTTTTTCCATGTCTTTTGAGCAATAAAAAAAAAATATTTATCTTTTTTTAATTAATTATGGTGTTTATTTTTTCAATTTTGAAAAAGTATATTTTTTTTTAAATAAACCTTTATTTATTTTTTATATATTAATATTGTTCCTTGTTATCTCAATTTGTGTAACTATGAACTTAAATTTTATTTAATGATAACTCGGATATACTTTAAAATGCAAATTAAAACGAATCCTAAAATATTACCCTTGTGAATTGCATGGTAACAATTCACAATTTTTTTTTTTCTAAAATGAAAAAAGAAAAGAAAAAAAGAAAGTGAAAAGCTTTTAATTTATTATGTAACTAGTGAATTCGAAATTAACTACCATTCCATCTATGCGAATACCAAACTTCCACCCAAATAATTCTTTTAATATCTGATTAGAATCTAGGCCCCTATATCTTATTAGAATCTAGGCCGGCCTAGCTGATTTTACAGACGGACACGTACTCGGAACCAAGATTTACAGACGGTCGTGGGGATGGAGGCCAGAGTGACGTCATTCTGCGCACCTACTTATTGCTCCTCCTGTAAAAGCAAACTCCAATTAACAAATACCTAAAACAAAACGGAAAGCACTGTTCACGCTCTCTGCTTTCACTGTGGACGCGAGCTTTGTGCTCCGTGCGTCGCGGGTGCACGTCCACCCTTTTTTTTTTTGTTTTTTCCGCTTATGAACAGTGTTTTACCGATTTCGTCCCCGATAATAAGACAAAATAACGGTCTGCGCTGAGGGACACAGGCGTAATTGACCATGTACGGACCGGTCCGGTTCGGTCCGGTCCGCCGGAACTCTTTTTTTTTTAATATTTTTGAAAATGTGTAATGACGTTCTTAGCCCCAGAAACGACAAAATCTATGCATTCGGATCAGGGGTGTTGTCGTAATTGACCACGACGTTACTGTGCCCTTGCGTCAGCGCTGTCAGCAGGCCGTACAGGCGCGTCGGCGCGACCCGGGTGGATTCAGGCGGCGCGTGCGGCCTCATAAGGCGGTCAAAATTTTTCCTCCGCCGGTCAAAACGATTCGCAACTCTTCCCTGAATCGTATGGGGTGGCGCGTGCGTTTCAAATATGGACGTGTAGGCTCAAAAAGTCGGTTGAACGTTTATGTCCTCTTTTCTCTCTCCTCAGCGCCGGAATCAATATCAGTCCCCCGAGTTATTGTGCATGCATTTCAGTCCCTTGGCTTTTGTTTGATTTCTGTAATCCAAGTTTCGAATTCTTTCAATTTTATCCTTGCATTCAAATTG